>CAJQZJ010009486.1:7800972-7889782 GCA_907164525.1 Lophiomys imhausi | reverse complement strand
AGCTCTCCCTTTCAGTCCAAAAAATGGTTCTTTTTCTTTTTTTTTTTATTTTATATTGTATTTTTATTATATTTTTAAGCTTATTAATTCTTTTCTTAAAATAGTATTATTTATTTCTAGAACATAGTTTCCTCCCTCCTCCCCTCTTGGCCCCTCCCATCATCTCTCCTTCCCTCCCTCTCTCCTTCCCTCCCTCCCTCCCTTCCTCCCTCCCTCCCTCCTTGTTCCTCTACCTGGTACTCTCCTTCTCCTCAGATGAGGTGGGTCCTCACATATCATACTCCCTCAGATCTTGCGTCATGTGAGGCCCAAGAGCTTACACTCGTACTGGAGCTTGATAAGGCACACCATCTAGGGTGTGGGGTTCCACTAACCTGCAGCAGATTCCATGACTCACTGGTGGGTAGAATTTTTCCTAGGATAGATATGCTAGGTTCCTGTCTATTTGGGTGTGTGGGTTGTAGGATAGTTATCCTCTGATGTATGGTTAATATCCATTTGTAAGGGAATACATACCATGTTTATCTTTCTGGGACTGCGTCAGCTCACTTAGGATGAGCTTTTCTAGTTCCATCCATTTGGTTTTGAATTGCATGATTTTCTCATTTCTGATAGCTGTGTAGTATTCCATTGTGTATATGTACCATAGTTTTTTTATCCATTCTTCAGTTGATGGACATCTGGGTTGTTTCCAGTTTCTGGCTATTACAAATAAAGCTGCTATGAACATTGTTGAGGCAATGTCCTTGTGGTTTCTTTTCAGACCTTTTGGATATATGCCCAAGAGCGGTATGGCTGGGTCTTGAGGTAGATTTATTCCCAATTTTCTAAGATATCTCCAGATTGATTTCCAAAGTGGTTGCACAAGTTTGCAGTCCCACCAGCAATGGGGGTGTGTTCCCCTTTCTCCACATCCTCGCCAGCATGTGCTATCATTTGAGTTTTTGATCTTAGCCATTCTGACAGGTGTGAGATGGAATCTCAGAGTTGTTTTAAGTTGCATTTCCCTGATAACCAAAGATGTTGAACATTTCCTCAAATGCCTCTCAGCCTTTAGAGATTCCTCTTCTGTGAATTCTCGGTTTAGCTCTGTACCCCATTTATTGATGGGGTTATTTGATTTTTTGGTGTTTAATTTCTTCGGTTCTTTATATATTTTGGATATTAGCTCTCTGTCAGATGTTGGGTTGGTGAAGATCCTTTCCCACTCTGTAGGCTGCTGTTTTGTTCTAAGGACAGTATCCTTTGCCTTACAGAAGCTTTTCAATTTTATAAGGTCCCATTTATTGATTGTTTGTTTTAGTGCCTGAGCTATTGGTGTTCTATTCAGGAAGTTGCTACCAGTGCCAATGATTTCAAGGCTTTTTCCCACTTTCTCTTCTATTAATGTTAGTGTGTCTGGATTTATGTTGAGGTCCTTGATCCACTTAGACTTAAGTTTTGTACAGGGTGATAAGTAAGGATCTATTTGCATTCTTCTACATGTTGACATCCAGTTAGACCAGCACCATTTATTGAAGATGCTTTCCTTTTTCCATTGTATGTTTTTGGCTTCTTTATCAAAAATTAAGCGACCATAGATGTGTGGGTTTATTTCTGGGTCTTCAATTCGATTCCATTGGTCAACTGGTCTGTTTCTATACCAGTACCATGCTGTTTTTATTACTATTGCCCTGTAGTACAGCTTGAAATCCGGGATGGTGATACCTCCAGATGTTCTGTTATTGTACATGATTGATTTAGCTATTCTGGGTCTTTTGTTATTCCATATGAAGTTGAGAATTGTTTTTTCCAGATCTGTAAAAAATTGAGTTGGTATTTGGATAGGAATTGCATTGAATCTGTATATTGCTTTTGGTAAGATTGCCATTTTTATTATGTTGATCCTACCTATCCATGAACAAGGGAGATCTTTCCATCTCCTGATATCTTCTTCAATTTCTTTCTTCAGGGTCTTGAAGTTCTTATCATACAGGTCTTTCACTTGCTTGGTTAGAGTTACCCCAAGGTATTTTATATTATTTGTGGCTATTGTGAAGGGTGTTGATTCCCTTATTTCTTTCTCAGCCCATTTATCTTTTGTGTAAAGAAGGGCTACTGATTTTCAAAAAATGGTTCTTTTTCTTATAACTATAAATACAATACAAAACAACAGAAATAAATAGGCCACGATTATAAGAGTTATATGGCTTAGCATACATTCCCAATGTCCAGTCCATATGTATTTGGCACCTGATTTAACATTGTACTATCTAACCATCTCCATGAGTTTAAAGTTCTATATCTAACTCAGCTTTCATACTAACTTGCCTCATAATTTTAAAAATATCTTCTTAGATCCAGAACACCCTCTTGATTCCTAAACAACTCAAAATTTAACTATGAGACTCTAGCTATCTATTCTTCAACCACCTCAGAGACCTGAGAGGGATAAATATATCTGATTATATAGGAAGTGCAGGGCCTGCAGCTTCCAAAACTAAAAAATGACATACCAGTGGCTGCCTGGACAGTTCCCATTTTCTCTCCATACATTACAGCATCAATCTTCAGCCATTTGGCCCCATTTTTATTTTCTAAAAGGTTTTGTTTGTGACCCTGTGGTAGCTCATTCCAGGATCCCCATTTTGTTGGTAGTAGATCCAAGTAGCGTAAGGCAGGCCGAGCCTTTTCTCCTTTGCTGAGGACTCTAGTGCTGATCCAGTGCTGGGAAGCATACAACTGAGAACTGGACAAGAGAAAGGAACCAGGAAGCAGGGAGATGGAGTTCCTCCCAAAGCCTGGAAGTGAGCACTCTGCTCCACCCACCCCAAGGAGACAGGAGCAAGGCAGGTGACTAATGGGGCTCTGTTTTTGTTTCTTAAACATACTGGTTGAGAATGATGAAAAGCTATTTACCAGTAAATTACTCTGTTATATAGCCCGTCTGTAGAACCTCGTGTTTTTTGTACAGGTAGACATTTCTCTCTGTCTAGGTATTTTTATATACAGTAACAACAGTTTTTTTTTTCCTTCCTTAGTTACTTTCTATTTGGATTGTATCACCATTCTAAATGTAAACCAGATGACATCACAGAATTAGACTGTCAGAATACCACTTATTAAACTTTATAGTAAGAATGATGGTTTTCAGCTTTGATCTACCAATAAGGTCAGGAAATTAAGCAGATCTAGTATTAGCACACAAACTCTCATTTAGAGTGATTCTTCGGTTTTGGGTTGTGTTAATGTTTTATCAAGAAAACAAGTGACCGACTTTAAGGAAGTTTCGCTTAAAATGTTGTTTTAAAAAGGTATGAAAACTGGAAATTTAGGAATTCCGTATTTCCTAATTGGTCAGATAGTGTTGCTGCTTCTGTTTGGCCTGCCGTCAGTGCTTTTAGTTGGATTGCTTCCAGAGAACTAGGGCATGGTAGCAGCTACCATACTGTTTACAACAATGACACTTTGTAGCCAAGGACTTAGCCTGTCCATCAAAGCCCCTGACCCTGGCTCTATTGGTTTTGTTTTTGTTTATCCCTCTGGCTTTTAGTAAAGTCACCATATCCGTTAGAGTCAGAAAGACCTCCTAATTAGCAGACTGTTTGTCTTCCCAGTGATCTCTTAAAAAAAAAAAATCTTTAAAATAATCTAAGAAGCTAAACAACTATTGTTACTGAATACTTTTTAGTAGAGATGGGTTTTTTTTTTTTTTAATCTTTACTTTCTGAGGAAAACTACATATACATGATTTTGAGACTGGAGCTTGAACACTGAAAATACATGGTTCCCGTTAAGCAAATTATTTGACTCTGAACATCTGTGAATTGTGATGATCACCAGGAGGAAGAAGCCTGACTTAACTGGCATTGTGTCAGTGGTGTGCCCTGGGACTTCTTCCTTAGATTAAATGTGGACTGCTGGGAGTCCACATCTGTTGCTGCTGGGGAGAGCTCTTGGGATGTGCTGGAAGCAGCTGCTGGCCAAGGTCTGGTGCTTTTGCAGGAATGTTGCTGTCCTGTCTCTCAGTTGATTGAGGCACTGCAGCTGAAGGGGGTGTCATTTGTGATTGATGTGGCATGGCTTTAAGCAGCTGCCCAGATTCTGACTGTTTTCAGAGGACAAGAGAAAAAAAAGCATGAACTAATGTTAAAGAGGCTGATTTGGATGATATTTAATAAACTTATAATTGTGGATTACTGATAACTTTAAATGTAGGGAAGTTTAGAAAGGTGATGTGATTGTGAACGTGAGTTTGTGAGCTTTCCTTATTAAAAGCTGAAAATAAATAAAATGTGGGACTTTCAAGTAAATCTGAAATAAAAAATAATTCATAAAGAAATTGATTTTGAGTTATAGTATTATGTGGCTATAATCCTAACACTCAGTAGTCTGGAGGATCAGGAAGGAATTGAAGGCCATCTGTGGTTGCATAGTGAGTTCAAGGCCAGCCTGAGCTAATATTATATTAATATATATGTTAATACAGGACTAGGATTGTAGCTGATTGATGGGACACATATTAGCTTAGTCTTGTGAGTCCATGGGTTCAGTCTTCAGAACAAGGACAGAGAAAGAAGAGGAAAAAGCAACATGAATAGAATACTGGAAAGAATTGATAGCAGTGATTTTTAAAACTGCAGATTCTCAGATTGGATATTGAAAACCAAATTATGTTTCATTTAGTTTCAACAGATCCACTAGACAGTAGGAGTTTTTCACTGGCCACACCAGTGTGTTTGGTACTGACCTCAGCTCCTGCCCTGCACAGCTAGAAAGCTGAATGAATGGAAGAGATAAAACAGCGGTTTGCAGAACTTGGTTAACAGATAGTTGAGAGTGATGCATGAGAGGTATTCCCACTGTTTCCCCAGCCATCTGCCTCAAGGTGTTTTAGAGACCAGCACAAGGACAAAGAACTCTGAGCATCTCATTCTCACTGAACTAAGGATCCAAAGAAACTACAGCTACTAGAATTTGTGGAGCAAAGAAACTTCCCAGGAAGAGTCACAGGGATTTAATTTAGTATCTCCTTGTGGCTTCGACTATCTGTCAAGAGGTGTGTGCCTTGAATTGGGGTTCCCTAATTCAGGCTCACCACAACACTCAGGAGCTGTATAGTACTAAATGTACTGGTCTTTTGCTACTTTGTGGGTTCTTCTTTTTCCCACCCCTTACTTACCCCCCCCCGTTTCACCCCCATCACTAGATAGGAGAGAAAAAAGGATGGGAAGGGGGAGAGAGTTCTGTGAATCTAATTTCGTCTTGTTTATTCTTCCAGCATGGCTACTAACAAACTGCAGCCGAGCTCCCTGAATGACCAACAACTACTCACCCCACCTATCCGGGTGCTAGCATTTATATAGCATTTAAATTCCCAGAATTCCAGATGATACACAGTTGCAGAAAATATCTGCAGCTGGCAAAACCATGCCTCTGCTAAAGCATGAGTCAAATCACAGTCAGATGCTCCGGACAGTTCAAAGCAGCCCCATATCCACACCTAGAATTAAAGTGAAAACATATTCTTATAATACTTCTGTTTTGTTTTTTGTTTTTTTTTTTTTTCAGGTTGGTGTTCTGTCTGTATGCTGTGTGAGGGTGTTAGAACCTGGAGTTGCAGACAGTTGTGAACTGGGTCCTGGAGGAGCAGTCAGTGCTCTTAACTGCTGAGCCATGTCTCCAGCCCCTATTTCTGTGTTTTTTATTTTAAGAACCCAAAACTCCAAAATTCCACACAACTGAAGACTTGACAAGACTAGGTTACCCATGTTGTTGCAAAGGTAACAAATACTTAGGAGCAGCTAGGTTATTCAGCAGATCCCTAGAGAGCTCGTGCGTTTGCAGTCAGGCTGCAGACCCTAGCCAGCAAGGCTGGGGAGCAAGCCTGGATGAAGCCAGCTGGTTTGCCAGGAAATTAATTGATTCAAAACATTTTACAGGTAGATTAGAAGGAAAAAAAAATCCAGACAATGTTCGAAGCCCAGAATCCAATTCAGAAGTCACTACATGTTTAATGAAGCAAAATAATGTGACCTAAAGCTAGAAAAACCTTTAATCACAGGGACAGATGAAGAAATGGCAAATGAATTAGCAAAGATTTTAAAAAGTTATAGAAACAATTTACAAAGACTTTCATAAAATGTTAGGCAGGACCAAGTGAAGCTCATTGTCTGTTTAAAATGCCAGAATAGGATCAGGGAGTTCTTAAAATGTAACTGAGGGGAAAATGCAAAAGAAAGTTACATATGGTAAAATACGTCAACCCACAGATTGGAGTCCAGCAAATCCTAAGCACACTGGTACAGCCAAATGTGTTGTAATCAATTTGCAAATAAGTGAAAGTAAGGAGAAAATATTAAAAGTCTCCAGATAGCAAAACATTACCGAAAGATGAAGTCAAACAAAATGGCAGACAGCTCTGAAGCAGTGACTGCTGATGAGCAATGCCAAGAGTCCTTCCCATGGCCTATACTGGTCCTCTTTTTAAAACTACACATCTTCACCACATGTCCAGTCTTCTTTGCTAAGACCTCTTCCTGTTATTCATGGCACTTGTCTGTGTGTAATATATGGCATAATTTCATACTTACATCTTTGTCTCCTTTGTTAGGTGTGACATTTTCCCTGAGTTGCTCACTGATACATCTTCAACATACAGAAACAAAACTTAGACATGAGTTTGTACATAGATCGTTAGAATATGGCTACGGAATGACCAAATAAAGAATAACATTTGGAAAGTGTAGCAGGGTTCTTATAGGGAACAAGAGCCAACAGTGTGTGTGTGTGTGTGTGTGTGTGTGTGTGTGTGTGTGTTTATCAAGACAAAGAATTTTAAGAAGTTGCCCCATGACTGTGGAGGCTTGCCAGTTCTTTAACAGCAGAGTGAGCTAGCAGGTTGAAAACTGCAAAGAGTTGTACTTCAGCCCCTGTTCTCTTAAGACCCATAACTGGTTGAACAGAGTGTACTCACATTATGGAAGGAGGTATGTTTTGCTCATTTAAATACAACCTCATCTAAGAGCCATTACCACAGAAGCATCTAGATTAATGCTTAACCGGATATCTGGAAACTGGCTCAGCCAAGTTGACATAAAGTTAACGATTATAATAAGACTGTAGAGGTGAAAGAATTGCACACACTGCAGCCAGGAAATGGCATAAATTGGTACAACCATCTAATAAAGTTGAGTATATACATCCAGTGATTACTTCCATTTTATATCTATAACTTCGGAAGCACTTTAGGTCACAGATAGGTCTAAGAAGACTTTGTTCTAAAGAATTGTTTGTAGTGTGAAGGAAATGGAAACAATCTAAATATTTAATAGCAGGGAGAAGGCTTAGTTGTGTGGTATCCCTAGATTGTATGTATAGCATCTAGCAGGTAAAATGTATTAAAATAGGCCTGTATAAATCAATGCAAGCTAGCTGTCAAAAAGATGTCACATTAGTCATGGAAGGGACTTACATAGGTCGATGCTGCTCGGATCAGGCCTGACAACTCAAAACAATAATACGTTACTTGTTGCATTAGATTTTTATCATGATTCATTTCACTATCAATGGGTATGCTTTTTCAGGTTTGAAAATTCTAGAAGTCAAGGCTCTTTATCTCTGAGGTCTTGTGCTAGAATTGAAATGTATAAAGAGCCGCTCAGTAGAAATGGGCAAATGTAGCCCCCGGACCTCTATATCCGTATCTACTCTGCTAATCCTTACTCATTTAGAACCATAACTCTTAAAATAGATAACCCATGGACAGATCTAGAGGTCAAATGTGTTAGTATTCAAAATACCAGATTGCACCTTCTTAGATGATAGATGAGAAATTTAAATAAAAATTACTGCATTCTGTTTTCCTAATGATACTTTGTACTTAAATATCTATATTTGTTCTTTTTTAAAGTAACTTTATCCTCAGACCCTGAGTTTGGAATAAAGACACTGCATTTGACATTTACTTTTTTTCCCTTAGCATTTTTTATGGTTGGATCTAAAATGTCCTTAGCAGCCTCTTGAACATTTGGTTCCCAGCTGGTGCTGTTCTGAGAGATTGTATATCCTTGAACAGGTGTAGCCTTGCTGGAGGAAGCATGTTACTGTTGTGTGGGCCTTCAGGTTAATAGCCCCACCTGTCTGTCTGCCTGTCTGCCTGTCTGTCTGTCTGTCTGTCTGTCTGTTTCCTCATCCATCCAGATGTGAACAAGCTTCTGCTGCCATGCTTTCCTTGTCATAGTGGACTGTAGCCCCTTAAACCATAAGCCCAAATTAATCCTTTTTCCCTTTTTCAGCTATCTGGTCCCAGTGATGAGAATAGTAATTAACACACATTTAATAATCTGTAAGAGCAGGTCTGTGACTGGGGCTTATGCACTGTTTTTGCCTCTTTGTAGTTATCCGATGATGGTCGCTATGTCTTGCTATCAATCTGGGAGGGATGTGATCCAGTAAACCGACTGTGGTACTGTGACCTCCAGCAGGAATCCAGTGGTATCACTGGTAAGTTATTTTCAGACCTATATAATTGTCCCAGGATACTCCATTAAAATGGTAGAAACTTTCTTTTTACCACATCATCTCAGTTCATACAGATTTTTCTTTTTGTACTAGTCCATGTAAATAAAGATAAATGAGATGAAGCTGGCTCCTAGCTTTGCGTTTGCTCTGTAGATTGGGCACAAGTATGTCTTCTGCATTTGCTTGTGATGAGATCCTGTGTGTTAGGGAGAAGCTGTTAGAGTCATATAGTTGTTAGGATGCAAACTGCCCCAGCCAGGTGGTTGATACAAAGATGAGTATTTACCAGATTAACTGGTAATCATATGATAACCCTTTCTGAAGCCACGTGTGTCATCATAGCACAGAACCAGCCTCTTAAAAATGAGGGCAGTCACGGGCAGGTAGTACAGGCCTTTAACCCAGCACCCAGGTGGCAGAGGCAGACGGATCTGTGAGTCTGAGGCCAGCCTGGGCTGATGGCTCCTTGAAAGGTGGTCTGCTGTACTAACATCACGCATTAAAGCTTTTCAGCTCCATAATTTACTATGCTGAAGTTTGACCAACCCTGACAAACTATCACATAAGCCCACAGCCAAATGAGGACGCCTAATGAACTAGTTAGTGTAAAATGGTGCCATCTCAGAGATGCTTCACAGGTTTTCAAAATATACAATTCTATAATAATTTATTTGCCTCGTTAATAGTATCTAGCATTCTGATACAAAGCTATTTCCTCTGATTGGGTATTGCATTGTTTAAACTTCTGAGCAAGGTCCACATGCTGTCATTCTGGCTGTCACAGAGCACATTTCGCCATGTAGCAGGATGGTCAGTGGTTTTTTATGTTGGTGCTATGCATTTGTACTAAAGGTATTTATTCTATTTAAAAAAGTGGAGGCCCCTATTTTGGTCTCAAAACTACAGGTACCACATGAGTGTTCCCATACTCAGTAAGGGGAAGCCAGTACCCACAATTGTTCAGTATGTCTTGATAGCTGAGCCAGCCTCTTTAGATTGAGCGCAAATGAAACATCGTTGCTGTCCTTGAGCTTCAATGTGTGCGTCTTAGGTAGTAGAAAGGATTTGGGCTTCCCCTGGTTTATTAGAATTCCCATTTGCACCGTTCCTTCTCAAGAGAGAGCTGTTTGCATTTTCTGTTTAGAACTTCATCATGTCCCTAAATTATTAAGTAGGGTTATGCTACTAAAGGATACAGACTAACGAGTTGAAAAACACAAATTGCTTGATTTCAGATAGGTAAGGAGTCCCATGCACATGTTCATACACTGAGCTGCAATTGCTAGCTCCATCTTATTTCCAGAGAGCAGTGTTACATTTGTGAGGTAGACTGTTTGTGGATGTGTGTAGGAGAGAAGCAGAGATGGAGTTGGGGAAGAGAAAGACTATGAAGGAGAGTACTGTTGCAGGGAATTGGCTTATGTGATTGCAAGTGTGAGCTCTGTGGGTCTGGTTAGGCAGGCAAATGCTGTTGTCCCCAAGTGGAATTTCTTCTCTAGTGAAGCCTCATGTCTAACCTTTTAACCTTTCAGTTGTTGAGCAAGGCTTATCCATTGTCAAGAACAAAACCATGCTACACAATACAGAATCACAGCTACAGAATACCACGACAGAAACACTAAGTCAGTGTGTCTGATTAACTAGAGACATTAAATTGGCCAGGTCAGTAACCATTGCCATGAGCTCATTACCAAGAACAGAGGAGCAAATGAATCTTATGACACTGATCTGAGTTCACAGTTTTCATAAGGTCAGTTTGAGGTCACGGAAAGCGAGTCATCATTCCCATCTCGTTTCCAGAAGCAAGCTGACTTCCAAGTGAACATTAGGTAGAGGGTGTTGGGTCCCCAGAACTGGAGTTAGGGACAGTTGTGTGCCACCATGTGGTTTCTGGGAGTCAAATTGGAGCTCCCTGGTAAAAATCCAATGTTCTTTACTGCTGAGCCATCTCTCCAGCCTCATTGTTTTATAATTACTGCTTCACTAACCTTACATTTGTAGATAACAGAAAACACAGTGGTTGGGATTGACCCACTGGGCCACCCAGTTTCATATATAAGTTCAAAAGTCAGTTTCATGGGACAGTGTTAGAGGTATCCTGCATGTTATTTTCTTATTAACCACTGGTTCACTGTGAAATAGTCATATGATTACAACTATTTAAAGAAGCAATACCGTTGTTCCCTGATGTCCATGTGACATGGATTCCAGGACTCCTGGCAGACACCAGAGTGCACAAATGAAATGTCATAGTGTTCTCATGGAACCTCCCACATCTGCCTATGTGTTTCACATAGACTGCCAGTAAGCACCAAGACAGGGAATGCTGTGTAAACAGTTGCTGCTGCGTTTTCTAGGGGGTAGTGACAGCCTAATGTTTAGTACAGAGCACTTTTTCTTTAGCGTCCATTGAATCTGGATGGTTGGATCAGGGGCTGCAGATCCCATAGCAGTTAAGTGCTGGCTCCACCATATGTGCTTAGTACTGAAGAGACTAAGTCAACGTAGTCCCTAAAAGGAGATATAACACATGGCAATAGTGCTTGTTAAGTTACTTACGTAGTTCATTTTAATTACAACAGAATATCTTGATTTGAAGGTTCTTTTTCCCTCTCAACTTATCCATGTCTGCAAATGGAAAAATAATTCCAGTTTCACGGGGAATTATAAATAATAGTGAAAATGTAGAGAAGGGTGCTGAACAGGGTTTGGGTTCCTGGGCATACAAAGGGCTCTGTCCTTCCCTCCCCTTTTTCCTTGACAGAAGTGGGTTTTTGGAATAGCAACACTTTGGTTTTAGATAAGGATAGGGTTTTAGATAGTAGGATAAGGGCATACTTAGAGGTTTTTCCATTTTTGTTTGTTTTTAACTCCTAATTATCAAAGTTACTCTAAATATAAGTTTCAATTATGAACTTGTTTACTGCAAATCCAGATTCATGTGAGAAGAGTTCTCTGTCTCTGTGGTGAGTGGTGGAAAGGGTCTCATTGTGCAGGCTGATATTCAAGGTTGAGTCTGATTGGTAGGAGTGAATACCTCCATCTAGCTCTTGATCTCCTCCCTCTAGCTTTTGTCACCCTATTTGAGAAGAAGGATGACCACTGAACTTTAAATGTACTGTTTACGTTCAATGTTGCTGTATTAGTTAAGAATATAAGATGACTAGAAATCACATGGAATGTTAAAAAACCTCTACTTCAGTGTTAAGGAAACCAATATTCCTTTTGATAAGTTTAAAGCTTTTTTGCTTTGATTTTTTAACCTTTCCCCTTCAAGGCCAGAAAGAACTATTAGCATTTTTCAAATAAATGAATTCTTTACTAAGACACACAAAGTTACCTTCCTTAATAAGAGAGTAATTTATCCAGGCAGTGGTGCAGTGCACGCTAGGACTCGGGAGGCAGAGGCAGTTGTATCCCAGAGTTCTAGACCTCGTTGTCTTTCACCCTTTGATTTGTGTGAGTGTTGGGGAGTAGGTATGCTGAACAGTCCTTGATTGTCTTCTAACAGCTTGTGGCGGATGACTAGTAAAGATACATTTAGAGACCCTGTGTCCAGATACCTTGTTTGATAAGCCCCCCTCTCTCTGAGCCATTAATAAAATTTATATTTGTGCTAGTTTTTATCTTTTTAACTTTTGGACTCCTTTATTAAGGTATGTCATAAACATTGTCTGTTAATGCATATAACCCAATGGTTTGGACGAACCATCATTTTATAATTATTGATTATAAAGACTTTTCCTAGGAAAATGGCTGTATGTCACTGTAGAGGAAAATTAGATTTTAAAAGATCATTGTTAACAAGGCGCTCTGTTCAGAGGCATCACATTCCATTTTCATCACTTGCAGAATGCTGGAGTGATTAGGGCATTGAGTACTTTATTTGTAATGTTTCCTGGGCCAGGTTCAGAGCTACATATGCAGATTCTTCCTTTAGTCTTCTCAGCCCCTCAACCCCCAGTAGTACACTGTATTTACTTTCCCCAAGAACACAGGTTACAAGCCAGATTTGAATTTACAGCACCCTTTAAAGACACGGATCTATACTGAGGAAAAGGGGTGGAGGAGGGATAAGTAACACTAAGCATATTTTTAAAGGCCATAGAAATTATGTTATTTTATATGATCTAAAGTCTCTCTTTCTCTCCCTTCCCCCCTCTTTGTGTGTATGTAGCTTAAATGAAATTACACCATGAGGTAATAATGCCATGTCCCAAGAGCCATAGATCATGTAAAAAAATGCTAATAACAGCCATGAAAAACCTCTTTTTGAGTTACTGGTCAGGGAAGTCCAAGTGATTCCAAAAATAATATATAAACTATTTCTGTTGCTCTTAGTTGCTTCCCAAAATGTTAAGGTAAGTATCTGTAGACACAGGACTTAGAAGAGTAGAACCGGCTGTGACTCAGAATCTTCCTTTCTGAGGACTAGCTCTCATGATACTGGAAGGTGCCATGCAAGCTGCCAAGGGAGAAAGCAGTAGTTCTGCCCAGATGTGATACCTTTGAACAACAACAGTGATCAGTATGGCAAGATATCCCCAAAGGTGCAATAATGGTACTATATCCTGGAAGTAACCAACAGCCATGTAATTGAATTTACGGATTGGGCCACTCAATAGGAGGGAATCCATGCCTGGTACTGTAAACTTAGCTAACTTTCCATAGCTTATGAGGCCATGGAACCTAGAGAACCTACTACTGTCATTTTATCAAACCAGTGTAATTTCTAGCTGCATCCTAAACATACCTATATTCTGAGATTAGTGTAACTTTCACACCTCATTAAAGAAGTTTATTTTTGTGGCAGACAGACCATTACAGAAAACCACAACTGGTCAAAATGCAGAGAACTGATATCTTTGGGGTGCCTAGCTCCAATTGATATATCTACAACATACCCCGTACATTTAAGGCTCAGGGAACATCATCAAAGAAGAGAGAGTGGAAAAAATGGAAGAGCCAGAAGACAGGACATTTGCCTTGAGATTGTGTCTTCTATCTACAACAAAGAAAGTATACCTTGGAAATCTCAACAATATGGCTTCTTAAATAAGAGTTAAACAAGGACAATAGTTGACATGTGGGTGTAGATGGGGGAAATCTCAGGGCCCTATCCCTAGATGAAAAGCTCTAGGCAGTTAATGACTGGTGAGACAGGGGGAGTCAGCCTTCCCAGGGATGAACCCCCCCCCCCCAAGTGGTTATACAATACCAAAAAGTAAACCTTAGAAAGATATACATGCAAGTGACACTAAATAGACTCAGCAAGATATGTTTATATGTGTGTGTACAACAATAATTAAAGAAAAAGAGGCCATGAATGGGGGGCAGGCACTGCAAGAGTTAGAGGGAGGAGGGAGCAGGATGTAAATGCAGACCTATATGAAACTGAACAAAGACACAGAGTCAGGCCAGCATAAGAAAGTCCTTCACACCCAGGCATCTATAATTTCTCTCCCCTCAGCCTCAGAATATGATACCACCTGTTATCCTCGGGACGTAGCAAGCCTGTATAGTTTTTATAAAATATAAAAACATCTTAATTCCTATTATTAGAGACCGCACATTTTTTTTCATGAGATGTAGTTAATATCATTAATCATTTTAAAAGAAAGAAATGAAAATGTGTCTTTGCTCTAGAAAAACCATAAGAGAATTTATTTTAAGTTAATCTCTACCCAGTAAATAAATCAGTCCCAAGTAAGAAGTAGGCTTTACAAAGAACAATGTTTGTAGTGGAAAGATTTGGGAATTGAGTTCTGTTGTCCTCAGAATGATGGCATGTATCAACAAAATCGGCGAAACTGAAGGGGGTTAAGGAGTTAAGTCATGTCTCTTTTGAAAAAGTAGTTTTCCTATTGTCTGTTTAATCAACAGGGTTCTCACTTGTAAGTAACAAAAATGAATGAGCCCCAGTGGTGCAGCCAAAATACCTTTTTTGGGGAATTGCTTCTTATTTTTCTGTCAAAGCCCGGAGCAGGATTCTGAAGCACAAAGGATTTCACAGGCTTCCTTTTGAAATGTCCTGCTCGGTGAGGCCCTGACCCTTAAACATTTTTCAGCAGCCTACCATAATGATACTTGCACCCCATGTTTATAACTGCTTTTTCATTTATTGTACCAAAGACGGCAATCAACCTAGATATCCAAGAACAAATGAGTGGATAATGAAAATTTGGTATATTCATCAAATGAAATACTATTTAGCTCTGAAGAAAAATGTAGTCATAACAGGTATAGAGAAATGTATGCTCTTAGAATGTATAATATTCAGTGAGGCCACACAATCTCAAAAAGAAAAGATTTACAATGTCCCTCATGGAGAACCTAGCCAATAATTTATGTACATAATAAACAAAGATACACATGAATGCAGTATCACATGTAGAAAAGACAACAAGAACGACTGAATATTAGGGATGCTGAAATGGACAGAAGTTAGAAAGAGGATATACAGCTAATTAGTTTTCTAGTTCTACCTCTGTCGTGGGTTTTTTGGTTTGGTGGTGGTTAAGTGCATAAAATACACTTAATGGAGTGTAAAATCCAAGATGATGCTCCAAGCTGCTTCACGCCTCTTCTTACTACATAGATGTTCATTGAGATGCACAGACTCATTAATTTCTGTGTGTGATGCTTGCTTTTTAATTCCAAGGCGTTTTATAATTAATTTAAATAAAAAGCCTTTTAAGGGAGGAGGGGTGGGAGGGTAGAACGGGGTGGGGTGGAAAGAGGGCACTGTGATGGAGATGTAACTTGAAGTACTAAAAGAACATTAAAGAAAAAAACGTTACAGCCATTTGACACAGAGTCAGCCACAGCTCCTCCGTCTGACGAGCCACAGACATTGACAGCTGGTGTCAGCTCTTCAGAGTCCACTTGTCTGAGGGTATCATGTTCAACAGATCCTCGTTATCCATGTAACTTTGCCTCCCTTCCATATCACCTTCTTGCACCGTAAAGCCAGAGGAGCGTCTTGAGTCTGGTTCATAGTCTAATGATGTCTGGTGGGTTGGGATTGTTAAACATGCCACTGTCTCCACAACCCTTTCAAGTAGAAACCATAAGAAGGTTATACTGTGAAATAAGTGTTTCTCATCAGTAGATGCTTTACTATCAGGGGAATATTTTAAAAATCTGACATTTCACTGGAACAAGGTTTTGTTTTGACAACTGTCCAAGAGATAGTGTTTTATCTCCTTTATTGTAAACAAATGAAACTTTGTGATTATTTTCAAGTGTTTGGCATCTAATAACTTTACTTACATTGTTGTTCTAAGACATGAGGGGTAGGTGTGTGTGTGTGTATGTGTGTGTGTGTGTAAAGCTGTTTTATGTGAACAAGTTACAGTTATTGTAGAGTCTATCACATACTGAGTACTCATTTGAGGGGAGCAATTTGCCACTTAAAAAGTTAAGTATAATTGTTCAGTTTAACCTCATATGAAGTGTAATTGTAAGGTCTCTGGTCTGGCAGTTTGTCTGATTATGTCCTCTGAGTACCCTCTGAACTGAAACAGTTAAAATACTGTAAACATTATACAGGACTTCCCAAACACATTGTTGTTTTGGCAGAAAGGGAACAGAAATCATAGAAAATAGAAATGGAAGGAAAGCAGGAATCTAAGAACAGAAACTGGTGTGTCCCAAATGTTCTGCTGAGGAAAGAGGTGGATGGTGAAACCTGTTGTATCTCCATGGTTGAGAGTCAATGCATGGGTGATTGATACGTGAAACATCCAGTCATGGAAGGTCCAAGATGTATACTAAGGACATTCTACCTTGGCATTAGTGAAGGAGCTACAGACAAGATAAGAATTTCCCCCAGATGCATAAGAGACATTGACCTTCAAATGGAATCAACAGTGATTCCTCTGAGGTGTAGAATTCTATATGCCAAGAATTTAAAGTGTTCCTATGTTGAAGAGGCAATCAAAAGGAAGTATACACCTTCCCGGAAAGATTGCCACTTTAGTCTGGGTTTCAGGGGGTCCCACAGACAAGATGTCAAAGTATGTTAGCATCACACAGTCACACAGTCAAAAAACATCATACAGAAACATTTGCCACCATGAGGAGTCAAGCTACACCAGAGTGGGATTATTTTATTCCTAGTATAAACTGTGTTAAACACACTTTTTTGTATGTTTATTTTTGTTTTTTGACTCAGGTGTGTGTGTGTGTGTTGAGATGGATTAATTAAAGGTGTGTGTCACTGCCACACATTGTATTAAACACACTTACAAAAAAATAAAAAATCAGCATAATGCTGCTGTTTAAAAAAAAAAAAAGAACCTGGGAAGCATTTGCAAGAAATAAAAACTGTAAATGATCATTGGATTAAAAAACAACTAACGCTTTTATTAGTATAATACATGGCCATTACTGTTGTGAATACAGCTATCAAGAAGGAGAATAAACACAGCAAAAAAGATAATTAGTGAAAGGGAAGATAAATATAAAGAAATTCCTAAAAACATGAGTTATTGGACACAAAGCCCAAACTACAAATATTAGTCTGTTGGTTGTAAACAGCACTCTGCAGAAGGAGCTTTGGGACACTAACAAGATGAAGAATGACTAGTCTAACATAAAGGCTTGAGATTGATACAGCTATCCTGATAAATCACAGAGTATGCTTTAAAGCAAAACTTGTTACTAGAGATAAAGCTTTGTGATCATATGCACCTCCAATGAATTATATTTAAGTATTGTAATTCTAGGTATAGTAGATAGCAGTCTAGCCTCTTTTTAAAAAATAATTTATTTTTTTATTTCTTCAAGTTCCATCTCAATCACAATCCCCTCCCTACTCCCCTCTCCAGTCCCACCCTTCCACCCTCCTCCCCCTCAACCCTCCATCCTCTACCCTTTTTATTAGTTTAAGGTATTTCTCCCCCTCCCCCAACAACTCTCCCTTTCAGTCCAACAAATGGTTCTTTCTCTTATAACTATAAATACAATACAAAACAGCAGATATAAATAGGGCACAATTATGAGAGTTATATGGCTTAGTATACATTCCCAATGTCCAGTCTATATGTATTTGGCACCTGACTTTAACATTCTACTATCTAACCATCTCCATGAGTTTAAAGTTCTCTATCTAACTCAGCTTTCATACTAACTTGCCTCACAATTTTAAAAACATCTTCTTAGATCCAGAACACCCTCTTGATTCCTGAACAACTCAAAATTTAACTATGAGACTCTATCTATTCTTCAACCACCTCAGAGACCTGAGAGGGATAAATATATCTGATTATATAGGAAGTGCAGGGCCTGCACCTTCCAAAACTAAGAAATGACATACCAGTGGCTTCCTGGACGATTGATGCTATAATGTATGGAGAGAAAATGGGAACTGTCCAGGCAGTCTAGCCTCTTAAGTCTAGGGAGCACGTGAACACACACAAGTTAGAAATGGCCCACAACTGTTATATATGATTATCCAGCCGTTCTGTGGCAGATAGAGTGAATGGCAGAATTCCATCAGATGCCCAGAAGAATTGAGCACCACGGATAGAGAATGACCCCAGGATTATTTGATACTTATTCCCAGGGAGTTCAGAATATTCCTCAGTTATGTACAGAATGTTTCTTAAAGTCAGAAAGACTCATCTTAGTAAATTGAAAAGCAATAAAATAAGACCAGATGTACTCTTTGAGCACAGTACGGCTTAATCAAAAGTCAATAACAGTAACTAAAGACTGAAAAACCTCACCAAGATAACGTCCCATGAAAGATCTGAGATGCAGAGGAGTGCTTGTGTGGTGACAGTTTAAAGGCGTTGTAAAACCAGGCAGAACTCCAGTGTCTGCAAATGCTGAGGAAGGTAGGAAAGGGGCAGAATTGAGCTGGTCAGCTCCTGTGTGGGCTGTTGCGTTGCTGGCCCTGGGCTTTATTTCCAGATGAGTTTCAGAACAATGCCACGTTCCCTGCAAACCTTACTGTGTTACGCGTATCTGTTTCCAATGGGATTCCTTATCTCTTTGAAATACTTATTGATTCTTCACACTCAGGGCTGCCATATGTTTTATTTTGGTGTTTCCTTAGAAAAATCTAGGGGTTTCATTGGTTTGTTTTTGTGTAGGCCCCACATTTCGTGCTAGGTGCATTTCTAAATGTTTTATTAAACTTGCCTCTACTATAAATGAAGCCCGTTGCTTTTTTTTCTAACTGGTTATTGCCAACATACAGGAAGCTTTAGATTTTTATTTTTACTGCTAGTTTTATTGATCTTAATTTAAATTACTTTAAAAAATAATTCTATCGAGTATTATAGAGTAGATACTAGGAGTCATTTTAAAAGTAATTTTCATGTTTCCTATGATTCTTTAGTTGACCATTAAGGAAATAAGGCTAAACACAGGATGAAAAGATCATTCAAAGTCACACAGCTAAACAGTGGGAGAGCTGGGATTTTGATCCAAATATGTCTGATCACAGGACTGTGTCATTCCTCTCTGTTGGAATTCCACTTTCCCTGATATGTTTCATTCAGTAACACATTATGCAAATATATTCTGTGGTTGCAAATATGACGTGAGTGTAAAGTACTTAGGGAAGATAGTGGGATAGAAATGAATTGTCTATATTAAAATAGAAGCTTGCTGTGGAACTGAAGTCAGAATGTTTAGAGAATACCTAGTCATAGAATTATTTCATATATAAATTGTCTAAGATGGTCACTGAACATCTGTGTCCTCATCAAAATCCAGTGAGCTTCTAATCATTAAAGGTGGTACAGAGAACCATTTACAGGATGATAGAAAATGTAGTTAAGATTTTTAGTGGTGACCACTCCATTACCAGTTCTTAGGAATAAAGGATTGGAACGTGTTTCTAATTTCATTCAATATTGCTTTTGTGTCTTTAAAGTTCCTGCAAACTGAGTGTGAAGTAGCAAGTAAAACACATAAGCAATCAGCTGTTAAATACATAGCTGTATCTTAAGAGAAACATCATCAGGTGTGTGCCTAATAGAAGCAGCTGGCCATTTTGAGAGTAGGTCAGGCAGAGGACGCTATCTGTGGCATCCCCCACCCTCATGCCTAGTACCACTAGAGTTTAGGAGGTTGGAACATGGGAAGTTGGGAAAGGACTGTTGTGTGGAGACTTAATTCAGAGTGTATGGGAAACTCACTGGAAAGTTCAAAGGCTCCATTGTGGACCAGGCTAGGATATTAAGACATTGTGAGAGCTAAAACAGAGTATACCAAGAGTGGCCCGAGGAAAACCAGGCAGAAGGCTTCTCAGACTTGGCAATGTTGAATTTTGAGCTGACTGCAGCAGCATCTCTGACCTCTGCCACTAGATGGCAGTAGTACTCCTCCCCTCCTAAGTCCTGGCAACCAAAAATACCTGGAGACTTTCCAAAGGCTGCTTGGAAGAGGAGTGTGCGTTGCCCCTAGTTGAGGGCCACTGCTGTAGCCCAGGTGGTGGAGGATAAGGACATTGTAGGGTGCAGGAAAGGTGGAAAAACAGGCCTTAATTTGAGACTTGCTCAGGTAGAAGAGGACTTAGGTATGTGGAATAGCAGGGCAGGAGATGAGGTCTTTCAGTCTCCCCTTAGTCCAGGTTTTCAAGGGCTCCTTGCTCCCCACGCCCCACAACTAGCCCTTGCTCTTTCTTGTATATTGGAACTTTGAGCACCATCTGTGCCGTGTGCTTTGTAGAAAGAAAAGAAACCCTCACCTCCCTATATAGAAATCTGTATTATTTCTTCCAATATCAGAGCTGACAGGAATGCCTTGTCTCTTCCCAGGAATCCTAAAGTGGGTAAAACTGATAGACAACTTTGAAGGCGAGTATGACTACATAACCAACGAGGGGACAGTGTTCACATTCAAGACGAATCGCGATTCCCCTAATTATCGTCTGATCAACATCGATTTCACGGACCCTGACGAGTCTAAGTGGAAGGTGCTTGTGCCAGAGCATGAGAAAGATGTCTTAGGTAAGAAGAGTGGCTGCTTGGAACCTGCTTGTGAGAACATCAGCAGGTTGGTCTGTCACAGTCTGTTGGCTGGTTAGTTACCAGCACAGAGCCTTTGGCTTGTAATTATTAGGACTTCCATGCCTCAACAGTGTGATTTGTCTGATAAAAAGAGTGGTGGCTCTTAGCTTTAAGCTTTTGTATCACCTTCGGCTGCTTGTTTCTACCTGTTGAAGAAGTAAGGGATGATTTCCAGCCATCTTGCTAGAAAGGAGAATACCTATATTTAATTGAAAGCTGCTACAGGCACTTACTTATTTTATCAAAATGATATGCTGACTTTTAAATGAGTGTATGAAAACTGAATTTATTCAGAAGATTCCCTAGGAGTCTTGTAGAAAGCTCCTACAGTGTATTCTTCATGTACTAAGACTCCCGCAGCGTGTTCTCCAGTGCACAGAGGCGCATGTGCTCAGCCATGCAGATCAGGCTCACATCTGGACCTTTAAGAAACTCCTCTTGTCCACTGTGCTTTGCAGGAGTTTAAGCCTGATATTGCTGGAGTGGCCAGCAGAGAGTTGATCTCAGGGTCACAGGTTCCCATGGGTACTTCCTGTTGTGGCTTTTTCTACAGTTTCTCTGGTTCTTGGAGAAGCTGAGTTTGCTTGGACTTTTTCCCAGCCCTGGGCATTTGGTTGTACCCCTCTGCCATCTTGTATCAAGATCTACCTTCAACCCCCAAGCTAATATTAGATAAGCCCCAAAACAGTCCCACCTGCTCTTCCCTGCAAAATCCACATCTGCATCTCCAGAGCCCCAGCTCAGCCCAGGCTTTTCCACTGAGGTAGCAGCTGATCCTGCCTCCTCCATCTCCTAGATCCCTGCCACAGTGCAGACATATGTTAACCTGCTGTCAGAGTAGCGCTTTTCTCTCCCAGGCTTCAGTGAGTAGAAGAGAATAACCCTACTCCTCCTCACAGTGGGGAGCACTGGACAGCAGGAGCATCTTCCTGTCATCCTAAAGTTCATCTGCCCTGACTGCAGGATGTAGAGCAGAAGTTGGACCATTTTATTTGTTTGAACATCTTCAGACCAAAACCCTTTCATTGTCACTTTGAGGGCCTCAGGACTTCTGTCTACAGTGAGGCAGAACCAGTCACCTGAGGGCCAGGAGCGCTGCCAAGCTGCCATGCTCTGCCCTACTCTGGTAGTGACACATGTTGGTGTGTCCAAAGGACACTGGGAGCCTACGACTTTATATACATACCCTGGTGACAACTTAGCTTGGAGTGGTGATTTTTGTAGGACCCTTCGTGGATGCTGCCAATGCTTCCTAGCCATCTGAATTTTCTACCACTTAAACTAAACGGGAGGCGTAAATTGTGCCTTAAGTGGCATCCTGTCTCATTTATAGAGGTAATGAAATGCAAATAATGGCTGGTGATCGGGGGTGGCAGATTTCCTTCTGAAAAGCTGTAAGTTCTTTACACCAGGAAGGGGAGGACTTCAGTATTCACTACACTCATCTCGTCTAAACAAGCAACGTTCACAGTACACCATCAGCACGGAATGCCCTATTGAGAATACAATCTAGAGGTGACTCACTGTAGGGGTAGCTACAAAGTCAGAGCTTCTATTTATGACACTGTACAAATCTCCTATCCTTTTTCTTACTCACTTTGTCTGTTTTATAATTTGCATGTACTTGTGGTGAACACAGCTTGGTGACTGACAACTGTAATTTCCCTTAAGTTCTGTCTTTACACCAATAAGTCACATGAACACATGAGGTGTACCCCTGGGCTGAGCCACTCCTAAGCAAGTTACTTGGGGATATTCAAATTCTTGGTATCTTTGGTTAAGGGAAAGCTTGTGTGGTAATCAAAGCTACTCAAGATTGATGCCCTGGTGATCCTCCCTGTGGCCAATGTCTTGATGTTCTCACAGATAAAGTCACATTCTGAGTGTGAGTTTCCCAATTTCTTGGGTTATAAAAATAAGCAATGTCAAGAACCCCATCTTGAAACCCAAGGATAGCCTACCCTTTCAGGACATCTGATCCATGGCTTGGAGCATCTCTCTTGGATCTTCATCCCTTGGATCATGGCCGCTGTTTCATTTCTCCCTCTGGGTGGCCTGTCCCTGCATCAGGCTGGCTTTGTGTCTGCTATTCTATTTCTTCCTCTTCATAGTCTCAATGCTCTCCTCTTGTAGCTGTGCCACTGAGCACTGTACCTACTGTGAGCTTCTCCCCTGAGCTCACATCTTTACATCACTATCCACATCCTTATGCTATACTTAGCTTTTGTTGCCATTTTAATACTGTTGGAAAGAGAGTAACTAAATTGAGGAATTGTCCTCACTAGCATGTGGGCATATCAATAGAATTCCTTTTTTCGTTTTGTTTTTGTTTTTTTTTTTTTTATTGCTGACTGATAAAAGAAGGTCCTTGTATGGTGCCATCTCTGGACAGGTGGGTCTGGGCTGCATAAGAAAGGCTTATAGACAGGTCCCGGCCCTGGTTTCCTGAAGTGACAGATTGTAACCTACAAACCAAGGAAAACCTTTCCTTCCTAAGGTGGTTTTAGTCATGGTGTTTATCACAATAGCTGAAAACCAAACTAGGACACCCTGTCATATCAAGTCCCGGCAGTTCTTCTTGAGATGTATCTTCACTTTGCTCCTGAGCTTTATCCCCAGTATTCTTCCCAGAATATCACAGTGACGTTCATTCTTATTTTCCTCCAGCCTTCTGCAGACTTCCTCTGTTATGTGTTTACCTGTTTGACATACGGGATGTGAGATGCATCATCCTGTACTGGTGTCCTTACTTACATCAATCTTCTGTTCAACTCCCTCCTCAGTTGTGGCTAACTAAGCCCCACACTTCCCCCAACTCACCAAACTCCCCAAGACAGACCACCCCAGCATCACCGTCCCCAAAACTAAATGGCTTTTTTCTGAGTTCTCAAAATGGATCTCCTTGTTGTTACAGGGTTCCTTTCTGCCCCGCCCGTTGTTACAGGGTTCCTTTCTGCCCCGCCCCCATCTTCACTCATCCAGGCTTGCATTGTGGGTCCTTTCCTCTGTCTTTATTCTAGCCTTCATTCCACCTTGTCCCCTGAAAATCATTCCAACGTCTCCACCCCGTTTCCACATGCCTGCACTCAAGACAAAACTCCTTCTTTGTTTAAGCCCTCTCACCTGTTTTGGGTCCTCAGCCCAACAGCACTTACATCATCATTTTTCCACTGTGTGTGTTCATGGGTGTGTGGCATTCTCGTTCCCCTACTTGCCTCTCCAGGACCTTGCAGGATGTTATTTCATACACCAAGGGCTTAATACATTTTTGTGAAATAATCAGTTCTCTTGTATACATGGATTATGATTTGGTTTTGTTCTTTCCCTCTCTATATCCCCTATAGCATGATACCAAATATAAAATATATGTGAAGATATTTTCATTTATTCCTGTTACTTTGACAATATACCTGAGCCAATCAACTTTTAAAAGGAAAGGCTTCTTCTGACTCATAATTTTAGAGGTTCCAATTCATGATTGATTTACTCTGTTGCTTTCTGGCCTATGGCAAGAATCCTAGCTTACTTCAGGACAGTCAGAAGTAAAACAAGAGGAAGAAGGAGGGTGGGGACCTCACATCTTCAGGACACTGTCCCATCTAACTGATTTCCTTCCACTTTGAAAGGTTGTACCACCTCCCACTGGCTCCATGAGCTGGGACCTTTAGGATACACTGCTGTGAATTAGAGCAGCAGGGATATTTGCAGCCCACTTGTCTAGTGTCCAGTCTGCAGGACTCAGGAAGCCAAGAGTAGCCATGAATGCACCCTAAAATACTGTGAAATGTTTGTTTTGTAACTTGCCGTTCTCGACTGTACTTTGGGGATGTTGGTGTGTTGCTCGAGTGCCAAAGGTTGTGCACTCCTGGTTGCCCATCAACAAGGTGGAGACTATTTTATTTCCTGAACATAGCAGCCCATCATTCATTAAAGTTCTGTGCTGAAGACTAGGTATGGGATGAAAACAAGTGTCAAGATGGTGCACGCCGTAAGGCTCTAGAGCTACTGTGCAGTTAACTGAATGACACGTCCTCTGATTTTTCTCTCCTTGTCATTTCAGAGTGGGTGGCTTGTGTCAGGTCCAACTTCCTGGTCTTGTGCTACCTCCATGATGTGAAGAACATTCTGCAGCTTCACGACCTGACTACTGGTGCTCTCCTCAAGACCTTCCCGCTGGACGTGGGCAGTGTGGTAGGGTACAGTGGGCGCAAGAAGGACTCTGAGATCTTCTACCAGTTCACATCCTTCTTGTCTCCAGGTGACATGACAGATTCTTCACTGTGGTGGTGATGTGGAGTTTCTTCTGGGAAATGGCAGTACGATGCTATGTTTGTGACTACCACAGGTTGTACTATAGATAAAATCACTTAGAGTAATGCAGGTATTCAGAACAAAGGAAAATACAAACTACTCCAACTAACTCTTCTGTTGGGGGTGAGAATAGCCCTTGTTCTCAGTGCCAACAAATATAACTGTCTCAGTTAAATTTCTGTTTCTGTGAAAAGACCATGACCACGACAACTCTTATAAAGGAAACTGTTTAATTGGGGCTGGCTTAGAGTTCAAAGGTTTAGTCCATTATCATCATGGCAGGAAGCATGGCAGTATGCAGGCAGACATGGTAGTGGAGAAGGAGCTAAGGGTTCTGTCTGCATTTGAATCCACAGGCACAGGAATAGAACTGGCTTGAGCTTTTGAGACCTCAAAGCCTGCCTCCTAGTGATGAACTTCCTCCATCAAAGCCATACTTATTCTGACAAGGCCACACCTCCTGATACTGCCACTTCCTATGGACCTATAGAGCCTATCACAGCCATTTTCATTCGAACCGCCACAGTAACTCTTAGTCTTGGCCTTGATCTGCATGAAGATTCACAGTGTGGGTAACAGTAAACCCCATGAACAGCCACACCCAGCCTAAAGAACTCTTCCTAGAATAAACTGTAATTCTAAAAATGCAGTCTAACCCTCATGAAAAAAAAATGTGTATTATCCTGGATCTTTTGGGGAAGGAAAACACTTCTAAGATGATATTTTGCATTTCCTGATATGAGTCAATTTCTCCCAAAGTACAATAATACTTTATAATTTCTGCAAAGCTGGTTACATTCCTCTTGCTTTGTACAGACTTTGTCTCTTCCATTGTAACCACCCAGATGCTGTGTTTTGCCCCAGGAGTCTGCTCAGGTGGCAGTTTGTTACTGACCAGGAAGAACTGGTCTTCAAAGCACTCTGCCTGGAAAAGCTCCCACTTGCCTTGTTCCTTTGCCAGGCTCCTCTGGAGCACGTTCTGTCCCTCCGATTTTGCTGTCATTATTTGTTGGGATATGAAGCAGTCTTTAGGGAGAGTTTGACAGGTGATGAAGTGACCATCATCCTCTTGTCATTTGACCAGATTGCAGTGATGCCTCATCTGGATGAAATTCTGTTTGAGCCTCTGAGTCCATAAGCAATCTTACTGTCATGACAGGCTGCCGACAGGGCAGTTAGAACAGAGAGAATGATGTCGTAGGTAGGTCTGGGGTGCATCAGGCCTTCCACGAGTGCCTTTCAGGGGATTGAGAGGAGCTAGGAAAAGAGTCCATGAGACTGGAAGCCGACTCAGAGCCAGAAGTTAGGAGCCAACACTGAGAGGACATCAAGTGCCCTGTCCCTTCCCCACCTCTCTCTGGAGCCTGGAGCTCAGCAATAGGCAGTGAGTAGAGGCAGTGACATCCCTAATGTCACAGGGCCCACATTTCATTCTCAAGCTTTCCCTGGTTCTAGGCATTTTACTTTAAATATCTCATATCTTCAATAGTTTAAATGAATGAAGGACACAGAGGAACACAGCTTTTAATAAAAGCCAGGGTCCCCAAAGGCTCATAACCTCCCCCAGTGACCCTGAGTGACCATTTATTTCAGAAACAGGCTTATCATTATCTGGGGAAAAGGGCTCATTGTCCTCACGGGAAGTGATATTTCTGTCCCAAGTGATGAAATACTGCCTATGGCTGTGAGGTTGGAAAGAAAAGTTGTGTTCCTAGTTGATGATGGTACCAGCTGTTTCTAAAGAAGCTTTAGTTTGTTACTGTAATGTTTTGTTTGTCTCCCTGTCTCCGCTCACTCATTTTCCATCATCCTTCCTTTCTCTCTTAATGCAATTTGATAACTAAAACCAGAGAGTGAAGTTTCCAGAACCAGGCCTTCGAGAGCCAAGTGCAAATCAGCCACCAAATAATTATGTTCTCAGGAAAGCAAGAGCTTCCTGTGTACACATCCAGACCTAGTCACATTGCTCAAAAGATGTTTTGTGCCAGTGAGCAGATCAGCTGTTTGCTGCTGCAGTCAGTAGCAAAGACAGGAGATGACAAGTAAAGCCTCAGAGTCACCATTGTGAACAGCCCCAGCTTCCCACTGGGAGCATTGGTACATCTAGTAGGGACACCACCTGACTTCCCTTGGAGGTACACAGTAAGGACATATCCTGAGCCCAGACCATTTGTGAGTTCTACACTGCACGCCCCACTCAGAACGAAACAGGCAGCCAGGGCAGTCTAGAACAAGATGCAGTGATTCTCTGTGACACAAACCACTTAGTACCCAAACTGATTAGTTCTGTACTTGTGGAGGCTTAGGAGTTGCCTGAAGTTAGCTTCAGCCTGTCTTGAGCTTTGTAACAAGCCAGGACAACAGCTTCCAGGCCTGGCTCTGGGAGGCAGAGAGGAGAAAGCCTTTCACATGTGTTTGTCTTTGGTGCTTTGTGTCTGTGTTATCCTCCCCTACCCCCCCCATCCCCCTCCCAGTGCGGCCTGTAATATAGCCTACAAGATAACTTACCTGAGTGACAGAATCCCATTGACTTCTCTTTATGTGGGCAATGATGTAGATCTCTGGCCTTTTTTTTCCCAGGTCTTCCCAGAGTGTTCTCTTCTCTAAATCCTCTTTCTCCCTTAGCCCACACCAGCTGGTCTCCTTGCCTCTGTCCTGCTGCCCTGCCACTGGAGCAGCCTTTTAAAGCACTGCTTTCACTAGGGAACATCCTTTGACTTTAAGGGACTTCCTTCATCGAGTTCTACTTTAAATCTTTAATTCATTTCTTAGAAAGCCTTCTGCTGTTATGATCTGGAATGTTTTCTTCAAGCCCACTTTCCCTGTTCCTTCCCTGCATGACCCAGGTCAGGTGGGACATGATGTATCAGTAGCTTACAGTGGTTCACATTATAAAAGTAAGACTGTCCAGTGGACTAACCTGGGCTAACCCAGATGACTGTACGTAGAGAATATTGGTAAAATGCATTTATTATTGAAACCATCAAACTTATCCCTGTCTCCTTCATGGAACTGTTTATGTGCACTTATACAGAATGGAAGGAAGTATATATATGACATTCTTTAATCACAGCCAGCCTCTGTTGAGTACGTATTTTATTCTGTTGTTAGAATTGTATCTCAACCTTGCTGTATAAACAGGAATGTAGAATGCCTCCTCTTCTTCATGTTTTATTAGGGAGTTTAATTCCAGTTTGTTGGTGACTTATCTAAGTTCACTCAGCACTTAATTCTAGCTCCTAAATCCTTTATTATTTGTGTTGATATCAAGGTGAATCAAATGATCATGTGGCACATGTTATTTATCTTTCTCTCATACAATACATTCTGATCGAAGCCTCTCCTCACTACATTTCCCAATCCCCTCCTCCCCAGATCTACTACTCCCCCATTTCCCTTCAGAAAAGATCATTGGAGCATCTATTTTCCCCTGGAGGACATATTTGTGTGTGTCTGTATGTTTGTGGTGGGTACCTTGTGGTGATTTTAAAAAACAAAACAAGCAAACAACAAGAAAAACTCTCATTAGCTTTCAGGTAGTTGTACACATACAGACAGACTGTTGTTTCTCAGCTGCTAGGAAATGACCTTATAGGGGATTGAGAGGAAGGAAAGTTGCCATTGTAGTTCATGATCAGTCGGTTTCACTATGGCCTGTGGGAGTCCTACTTGGCTCCTGGTTTTCCAGCAAGCACTGAGGTCCCAGGATTAATTTTTCTTCTTTTGACATTGTATGTTTAAAGTACATGAGGTACCATTTCCACATCAGCTTCTCTGGTTCATTCTGTCAACCACAGCACTGTACTGTCTTGTTTATTTGACTTAATTCTTAAATATTAAGAGTGAAACATGAAGCTGGGCGGTGGTGGCGCACGCCTTTAATCCCAGTACTTGGGAGGCAGAGGCAGGTGAATCTCTGTGAGTTTGAGGCCAGCCTGGTCTACAAAGCAAGTCCAGGGCAGCCAGAGCTGTTATACAGAGAAACTCTGTCTCAAGAAACAAACAAACAAAAAAAAGAGTATAGCATTAAATCTAGGAAGCAGAATTTTTTCTCTAGTGGTTAGAGAATTCCAGAGAATCAACTGGAATTCTTGATATGTATTACTGGGACAGAGTTGAAAATAAAGTGTCTTGTGATGGGTCACCTTTGGTTCCTGATTGCTGCTTGCATGTGCGTCTGTGGCTGGGTATGTCAGGGAACAGAAGCCCCAAAGGGACTGGTCAAGAGACCCCTGACATGCTGTTGACCTTGAGTAAATCACAGGACTTTTCTATCAGTGTCCTTTCAGGTAAATGACTCCAGATGAGCTTTCTGTTTTTGGTGGGGTGAGGAGCAGGGCTTGCATTCCCATGTGACATGGCTTGGACAAAACTTACTTAAGTCAGAATTAGTTATTTTTCTGGTTGTTGTGACAAAATAGTTGACTGAAAGCAAGGAAGAGAGGAAAGGTTTATTCTGGCTCACAGTTTAATGTGTATGATCCATCCTTGTGGATGTGGTGATTTGAGTGAGAATGGTTTCCATAGACTCATTTTTTTTTTAAAGATTTATTTATTATGTATACAGTGTTCTGTCTGCAGGTATATCGGCAGGCCAGAAGAGGGCACCAGATTTCATTATAGATGGTTGTGAGCCATCATGTGGTTGCTGGGAATTGAACTCATGACCTCTGGAAGAGCAGCCAGTGCTCTTAACCGCTGAGCCATCTCTCTAGCCCATAGACTCATTTGTTTGAATACTTGGTCCCATTGGCAGTAGAACTTGGTCCCATTGGCAGTAGAACTGTTTGGGAAGGAATAGGAGTTGTGGCCTTGTTGGAGGATGTGGGTCCTAAGGGACAGTCTTTGAGGCTTCAAAAGACACATGGGAATTCCAGTCTCTCTCTGTCTTGTGGTTGTAGATCAAGATGTGAGCTCTGAGTTGTTCCGTCACTCTGCCATCATGGACTGTACCCCTCTGAAACTATAAGGCAGATTACACACTTACATTTTTAAGTTGCCTTGGTCATGGTGTTTTATTTATCTCAGCGATCTGAGAGTAACTGGCCAGCGGGGAATGCCTGGTAGTTAGCTCTTTGCTCACACTAGGGCAGACCAGCTAGCAGAGAGAACTGAACACTCATGCTCAGCTGCCTTCCTCCTTTGACCTTTATATTCAGTGCAGGAACTCGGTCTGTGGGATGGTGGTGCCCACGGTTGGGTTGGGTCTTCCTTCCTCAATTAAACCTCCTGGGAAATACTCCCCACAAACACTCTGGGCGTGACTCCTAGGTAACTGCAAATGCAATCAAGTTGACAGTAAATATTAAGATCACAGCCTTATAGGAGGGGAGGCAGTTGGTGGTGGTTCTGATGAGGCCCCCTCTGCTCCACTAGGGTACTGCTCAGGTTAGACTCTTTTCAGCATGTTCGGCACACCCACCTGAATGGTGATGGGCTACACCACTGCCTGCTGCTGCCCTCAAGTAGTACCTCTCAGTCTTGTGATCCTTGTGTTTCATGAGACTTCTTTCCCTTCTAGGTGTCATTTACCATTGTGATCTTACCAAAGAGGAACTGGAACCCATGGTTTTCCGAGAGGTGACAGTGAAGGGAATCGATGCTTCTGATTACCAGACAATCCAGGTATGGAGAAACTGATTTCTTTAACAGGAGAGCTGGGAAATCTGACATTCAGACTGCTGTTTCCCATTCCACCTCGTCCAGAGCTAACCCATGGTAATATAGACGACAAATATTTTTGGCATTTCTGCTGTTTCCAGGCGTTGAGCCAGGTGCTTAGGGCTCAGCTACAGTCCTTTTAATCACTCATAGGCTTTGGATTTTGCTGCAGTGATTGTTGTTCTTGACAGGAGACCAGCACCATTGTTCTGTGTCTGCCTATGTGAAGTATGGATGGCCAAGCTTAGGTCTTCGAGAGTTCCGCTCTGTGTAAAGTGTTTTCCTCTTCAGTCTGAAGTTTGTGTGTTTCTGATTGGCAAGGCCAGCACTTGAAGTGCCTCTAAATGAATGGATGAGCTGAAAACTCGTTAAGACAGCACACACTCAGATCCTGGTCATTCTTTTCATGCTAAGACTCCCCTTCTGGTTTGTTTAGCTCCCTGTGGGTATTGAGGCTTCCATAAGATGAATTGCTGTTTGATTGATGGTGATGATGGAGAACGTCTGATCCTTCGCAATGAGAGATTGCCTGTAGAGTGCTGGGTATTTTACAAGGCATTCCCATTCTGTAGACAACAGGATTGATGCACCTGCAAAATCACAGAGACTATGGCAGTATGCACAAGGCCCTCTCAGGTCCCAACACACAGGCTCCCAGCACTGAGGAGGGGAAGGAGACCTGGGGTCTCAACCCTAATCAAGAAGCTGTCTGTAAATGGCCTGCTGGCAGAGGAAAAAACATTTTTTTTTTTTCATTCATCCAGTGGACTCTCCCTGGATGTATTAAGCACAACTCTGGTTAGGCCTCATCCCCAGGAGTAGTTGACCAGCGTAAAACAAACTTAGTGGTGTTTTATGGATACATTTGGCCTCATTTTGTGTTGTTTGGGAATTTTTGTTCGTCATATTGTTCTTTTGCTTGTTTATTTTGATTTCTTTGTGTATATGTGTTTGTGGAAGTTTATTTTTTCTTTTTTATCTTTTAGTGTGTTTTTTGTTTTGCTTCTGTTTAAAGAAAGGAAAAGCATAAAGTTGGGTGGTTAGGGAGGTGGGGAGGATCTGGGAGGAACTGGTGCAAGAGGGAATAACAATAAAAATTATATGAAACATTCTCAATAACATTTTTCAGTAAGTTTAAAAAAATAATAAACTTTTAAAAGAAGCTTAAAGGCAGGAGTAGGGGAGAGGCATTCCTACCTGGAAGGTTGAATCACACAGGCTACACAGATAAGGAACTAGAACATTGAAAAGTCTAGCCATGTGGTCGTGTCACATGCCTTTATAATCCCAGCACAAAGGGAGGCAGAGGTAGGTTGATCTCTGTGAGGAATCTCTGTGAGTTCGAGGCCAGCCTGATCTACAGAGTGAGGTCCAGCACAGCCAAGCCTACACAGAGAAACCCTGTCTCGAAATACTAAAAAAAGAAAAAGAAAAAACTTTTAAAAAGAAAAAGAGAAACAGTGAAAAAAAAAAAGCTGCAGTAGATGTATCCTGGATGCTCCCAAGGTTGTTCCCATGATAGCAGAACATCATTATGAAGGGGTGAATTGCCCTCAGATGTGTAGAACTTGTCTAGGTGATGGGTGAGATACAGACTGTAACTACACTTTATTTACAGAAACAGGTGGAAGCTGGAACTGGATTTGGTACAGGACCCTGGTTTCCCGGCTGCGTCCTGTCTTAACTTTTAGCAAGGTGGCCTTCCATTGGCTTAGAAAGCAGCTGTGCTCCTCTGTTTTTGCCCTGTCTGCCCGCTAACTATTCTGACCGAATGGCTGCACCGCACGCAGACTACTCCCACTACACATGTCCTAGCTCATTTAGTATGTTAGGACCCTTAAGAAAGCTTGCTGGATTATGATCTCTGTGAGCAGTATCTAAAATCAAAAGTACTGGGCTTATAATATCAGAAGCCCTTTTAGACAGGCCTCATTTGCCTTATACGTATTGAGTGGCATTGGGCAAGTCACATGGCCTTTCTGCCACTGTTTTCAACTGTTAAATTTTTGGGATCCCTTTAGGGTTATTAGAAGGTAATGTGTATTATGAAATGATATAGAGATTGAGTGTAGTCTTTTGTTCAGTAGAAATAACAAATGTTCATGTGATTTTTTTTTTCCTCCATCAGTTTGACTTGTTAGACACTCAGCTTCATTTGCCAGTTGGGCATCTGTGAGGGTTTCTGTTTTCGGGGTGAGGTGTTGCTGCCCCACATGTGTATAGTGTGGCTCTGTAGATGTGTCCCTATCAAGTGTTGCATTTGACTTTTTTAAGACCTTCTGGTCCTTCCTGGGCATCCCTGATGAGGGTGGTATATGTATTTCAGTTCCAAATGGGAGGATAAAGGTTTAGAGCTCAGCAAGTGCTTGTATGTAATATAAATCCCTCGACTCTGAGCAGAGCAGCTGAAATTTCCAGGAGACAGTGTGCCTGGTCACACTAGGTACCCATGTCACTGCAAAACTCAGAGAATCCCTTTATCCCTGTTGCTCCATCACTCAAAGCTGCTCTCACATTGACCTTCTCAGACACTTAAAGCTTCTTATTTGGGAGAAGATTTGTGATGAATATAACAAATTCTTTTTCAATTTTTGTCTATGCTGTATCGAACCCAGAGCCTGAGCTGCACTAAACCCCCCCCCCATGGTAAATATTTAAGGAGAGCCTTGGCTATCACACTGGCTTGCAGAGGGCAACATGCTGCTCTTTATGTTCCGAGTCTGTCACAGGCTTCATACTGACTATGTCACGCCATGGAGCTCTGTTGTTTCCAGCCTGTTTTGAGGAGTCTGGGTTTACATTTATGCAGCAGAGTGGACGCAGATGTGCTCATGGTTTGATGATGCTCTCTGCCACATCCTCGACAGTCACTTCCTGGCGACAAACACAGGCTCTAATGAGGGCTTCTCGCGTGAATGAAAAACATCCTCATACAGTGTTTTAAAATGATCAGTAAAGGCAGCAGTTTTGAATAACTCATTCTATTTTCAGTTATTCTGGCTATTGTCGCTTTCAGTCTCACATGACTTAAGTTTATGTCTGTTCTATGTGTGACTTGAATAGACCTCTCTGGCTGCTTCTCTCCTGCTGTGAGTATGGTATGTTACTGTGCACAAGTATGGATTAGCCTGTGGGGTTGGCAGCCATTAACTAGTAGTGTTTATGACCTTCTACATCCTAGAGGTATAGCAGGCAAAGGGACCAAACCAGGGAGAGAGGGAGGGGAGGAAAAGAAAACACTTGGCTAACGCTCCCTTCCTGCATGGAGGGGATGTTTGCTGAGGGCTCTGTATTCCACAAGACCTGGGCATTTTGCCTGGAACAGTGAAGGGCCTGGTGTTGAGTTTTATCAGCAAACACAGAACAGTACCACCTCCTGTCATTCAAAGCATCCTTCATTGCTGTGAGATTCCATAATTTCACAGTCAGTTCAGGAAGCTAAGCCTGGAGTCCTCAGTGTTCTGTGTGATGACAGTGCCTCTGGGCCATGTCATCAGCGGATGGAATTGTGTGCTGTGGTTGAGCGGGGCACAACAAAGAAATGGAGCATAGCGAGAACGCACTTTCTGTCTTCTCAGAGTCTCATTGTGGTTCAGCCAGCTGAGAGATTGGTTTTTTTCCCTCAGACTAAAATGAAAGAAAAAAAAATTCATATACCTGAAAATAGACCAGTAGCTGAATATACTCCATTTATTCTCTTTTCTCAACAGTTTCACATTTTATAAAAGACAAGATAAGTTGGAAGAACTCAAGTATTCATATTTTATGAGCAGGTGCAGACTTGCTTGGAAAGGTTGAGTAGTAAGGATTTTAAGCATTCAGCCATGGTGTTGCTGTCTGCATCACTCGTCCTTTATACTTAGTAGGATATTTTCTTAGGATGACCCACTGTGTTGCACACCACCACCACCATCCTCACCGTAGTTTGCTCTATACCTGGATGTTAGCATTGGATGATTGTTTAGGCTTCCCAGTATGCCTTGGGGTTACAGTAGTGGTGGGGTTTTTGTCTGTCTATCTGTTTATTTGTTTTTTGAGATAGGGTTTCTCTGTAGCCTTGGCTGTCCTGGGACTTGCTCTGAAGACCATGCTGGCCTTGAACTCACAGAGATCCACCTTGCCTCTGCCTCATGCTGGGATTAAAGGTGTGCCAACCAGCACTGTTTTCTTAAGATTATATTTGGGCTTTGTTTTGGAGTTTTTTTTTTTGTTTATGTGTTTGTTTGTTTGTTTGAATTTAGGTTTCTATGACTTTGTTATGAACTAATTTGTGGTTGCTAGCATACAGGCTCTGTGAATGAGAGAACATATTCTTGGACATTAATAAGCTTTTTAATACCATGAACTTTTGCTCTGAGCTCACAGCACATGGAGCATGGGCACATCCATGTCTTTCATTAACCTGAATGTTGCACTAATCACAGTATTTTTCAGTAATACTGGGTTTGTATAATTGGGCCTTGGTTAGAAACAGGGAAGGTCTGTGTTAAGATGGCTTAGCTAGTATGTGCTTGAGGCCAAGTCTGACACCCTGAGCTTGGTCTCCAAAACCTACATGGTGGGAGGAGAGAACTCATTCCCACAAGCTGTCCTCTGATCCCAATGTATGCCGCTTGGCATGTCACATACACACACACACACGCACGCACGCACGCACGCACGCACGCACGCACACACGAGCACTGAATAGATTTAACATTTTTGAAGATTGCTTAGGGAAGAGTGAAGGGCAGTGTTCTCAAGGAGCATTGCGGTCTCGCCATGCTTCTGAATTCGCCAGGGACATTATCTGAAATGCCATCAGTTGTTGTCACTTTGTTGCCACGGCATTTGCGTTCATCTGTACAGTGAGTTAGTCCTACAGACGCAGATGTCTGGAGTGCTTTGGCATTCTGAATGAGGGTGTCATGGCCCTGTGCAGAGCGGTCTGTCCTTTTCCTTTTCTCTCAGATCAGCAGTGTTAAAATGACTTAACTAAAAGGGATACTACAGGTCTTTGTTTCCTTACAATACAGAAGTACATTATGTGCCCTGGGTCTGTGGTAAATGCCGCCTTCATGTGGTTGTACATGCTGTCTCTTCCATGTCTAAAACACAGCATCACTTTGTATCAGCCTGAGAACATATAATCCACAATGTGTAAATACCAAGGTAGCCTTGAGAATTTAGCCAATGCTCTTTGGTGACCATAAAAAAATCTGAATCATGAAAGGCCATAAAATGAAATGCTACTCAGCTCTAAGAGAAAATGAAGTTAAAACAGCTGCAGGAAAATATAGGAACTTAGAATGCATAATATTTGAAAAGGTCACACAATCTCAGAAAAGAAAAGAAAATCCACATGTTTTCTTATATGTAGAATCTAGCCCATAGTAAGTCTATATATGTAATCAGATTACATATGGATGCACTATAACATGAAGAAAAGAGAACAAGGCTAACATAAGAAGATGAGGAAGGACTAAATGCTATAATGGTCACTTACAAGATGTTCTTACTTATTTGTAAGTTTTTTATGATAAAGCTTATGACATTAAAAAATGAAAATAAAAAACAAAATCTGCATCATGTAATATTCTGGGGTGAACTTCTGGATTTCTTTGAACTTTGTTCTGAGGAAATGACCCTTTATTCGATTATGAGCATAGTCTGAGTTGTGATGGTCCAGGAAGCAGTGATTCTCACCTGGTGTCTCACAGTAGGGGAGGTGCCAGGTAAGGAAACCTGTTGGTTGTCCTGGAAAATGTGGAACATGGTGCTGTGGCCCAGCACTAGGGGCATTTTGCTTTCAAGCCTTACTTTACTGAGTTGTCAGTGAGTCAGACAGCTACTGATGTAATATGAGTGGCTTAAATCTGTCCATTAATTGTTCAACAATACATATTTCATATTAGATGCTACAGCTGTCATAGGTGAAACTGAGCATTAACTTGGCACCATAACTGGCAGCTGTTCTTGCTGTAGGTTTCTTCACCCTTAGTGTGTATCCAATTTTTAGTATTTCAGATATCTGCATGTATTGCTGAATTTGCTGTTATATGTGATGAAGCTGTTTATGCAAGTTTAACGTTTCCCTAAGAGTTACGGCTTTGAGAAGTGTAAAGGCTTCTGGTAATGAGCTCTGGCAACACTGAGGCAGATACACTTAATGAAGCTCCACCTCACTACCTGGGAAAACAGTGGCATCATGTGTTTACTCTGTAGCATAGCAGAGGGCATCAGTGGTATAATGTGCCTGCCACTGGTATTTGTTCCTAGCTATTTCAATAATTGTTTCTTAAAAATGAGATCAGTCTGAATGTGGTCTCAGTACTCAGACAGGAGGATCTTAAGCTTGAGGCTAGCTAGCCTTCATCCTTTCTCAGTCAGTATCAACAAAATAAACAACAACAAAAAACCTAAACTTTTTCAGTGTAGACAAAGCTGTCCACACCAGGAAAAGTAAATCAAAGTGTTCATGGCTTGGAGGTCACAGGAGAGTGTAGAGGGGCCCTAGTCTCATCAAGGATTCCCACCACTTCTGTTGGGAAGCCACACCTAACTTCCATTCTCAGCATGACTTCATGGACTCATGGCTGCCGGGCACTTGACCTCATTGTATCCATTCCTTTGCCCACACCAGCTAGGACTGGGCACTAGAAGGAGGCATATGTTAACTCTGTTGCCATGTTATGGGTAAAGGGTAAGGCCTAGTTGCAAGGAAGTTTCAATGTGGTTTAAATCCTAGGGAGGAGATATGTGCATAGCCAAACTTAGAGCTTATTGTCCAAGAAGCCAGAGTACATGTGGGGACAGCTAGAAGCTTTCTACAAAGGACAAAATAAGAATTGGCTCCTATTTTGATATAGGCTCTGAAACCAAAGGACTGCCTGCCCCCCTGGTAGTCAGGTACCTAAATCTCATGCTTAGAGTTGGGAAAAAAAAAATGAAGACTCATAGAAAATTGAGATTTTGTTGATTTCTTCTTTGACCCATTCATCATTCAGTAATGAGTTATTTAGTACTGAGTTTGTGTACTTACTAGGAATTTGTTTGCTGTTATTTTAAATTTTATTGTATTGTAGTCAGAGAGGATGCACAGCATTATTTAAATTTTTATGAATTTAAGATTTGTCTTGTGTCCCAGGACATGCTCCATTAGGGAAGCTTCCGGCGTGCTGCTGAGTAGAATGTGAGTTCTCTGGTTGTTGGTATAATATTCTGTAGATAGCTATTAGGTTCACTTGATGTATGATAATAATTTAATTCTGATGTTTCTCTATTTTTGTCCAGATGACCTGTTTATTGGGGAAAGTAGGGTATTGAAATCACCTGCTGATACTGAATTGGATTTGGGCTGTGTCTTTTAATCTCATATGGAATCTCAGTCTACTATGGAAGTGAGCACTCCAGAGTTTGATGCACGTATGTTTAGAATTGCAGTGTCTTCTTGGGTTAATTGTTCCATTGATCAGGATGAATTCTCCTTTATCTCTTCTGAATAGTTTTGGCTTGAAGTCTATTTTGATTGCTGGTGGAGCAGCAGTGCCTACTTGCTGCCTGGTTCCATTTGCTTGGAGTGTTTTTTTGTTGTTGTTTTGTTTTGTTTTTGTTTTTCTTCATCCTTTCACCTTAAGGTGGTGTCTAGTTTTGAAAGTAGGATCATTAACATTAGTGATTACACACTACAAAATCAAAAACATTATGTGTGTATATGTTCATGTTTGTGTGGATGTGTGCATGCCAGTGACATGTGCATATATACACGTGTGGGGGTTAGAAGTTGGTACCGTATGTCTTCATCAGCCACTTTCTGATTTAGACTTGAGGCAGGGTTTCCCACTGAACCTGTAGCCCATCGATTCAGCTAGGCTACCTGGCCAGTGTGTCTCATGGATCTGTTGTCTGCTGCCCCAACCCCATCCCAGCGCTGGAATTGGAGATGTGCTGTGGGGTCTGGCTTTTAGGAGGATGTTGAAAATAGAAACAGATGCTCCTGGTTACAGGAGTTGTCTCTCCTGTCCCAACACAAGCACTTGACAGGGACATGCTTCTCCTATAAAGGGATAGATTTGTGGCTCAAGGATATAGAAGTATTTGGGGTAAGAGATGAGTTCTGAAGCTTTGTCTGGGTCAGTGAGGTAACAAGGGAATCCTGTGTCCTCATGGCTCTTTGGGTATCCGACTTCATGCCAGAACCTGATTCTTGCCTAAGATAGCCAACTCCCGTTTTCCCTCTAGCTTGTGAGTGGACATAGTCCCTCCTTGGAGGGGGTCCTGTGTTATGAATGGAAGCATGGCACATGAGCCTACAGACTGAGGCCGGGCTCTAGTTTCACAGGCATTCCTTTGGTTTTTCTTGTGTAGTATATGTGTCCCCATGAGGGGACATGGCCTTCAGGACAGAGCTATGGAGTTCTCATACGAGGAGGATCTCTGTGTCTAGAAGGCTGAGAGAAAGTCGTGCCTCGTGGAGGCCTGAGATGGTGGGGAAGCTGCCTGCCCTCAGAAGAGATGAAGGCAGCACTCCTGAGAGGCCCGACACATGCTTATCACTGTCATGAGTCTGCCATAGGCTGAAGCAAAGAGAACACTCCATCTTGGGCTTCTAGCCTCTGAAACAAACATTTTACTTTACTGCCTCAGGTATTTCATTATAAGAGGGAAAGATAAACTAATACAGATGCTTCCTAGTTACCTGTGTTTATAGTTGGTTGGTTGGAATCATCACATTAGAGGAGGAGACTAAAGTCATGTCTTTGTAAGAGCCTTAACAAATGCAGCATCAAGGCCAAGCATGGTGGCACTCACCTTACTCCCAGCACTTGGGAGACAGAGGCAGGTGGATGTCTGTGAGTTTGAAGCCAGCCTGGTCTACAAAGCAAATTCCAGGACAGTGCCTACTGCTACACAGAGAAACCCTGTCTTGAAAAACCAAGAAAGGAGGGAAGGAAGGAAGGGAGGGAGGGAGGGAGGAAGGAAGGAAGGAAGGGGAAAGGAAAGGGAGAGAGAGAGAGAGAGAGAGACAGAGAGAGACAGAGACAGAGAGAGAGAGACAGAGAGAGACAGAGACAGAGAGAGAGAGAGAGACAGAGAGAGAGAGAGAGAGAGAGAGAGAGAAGCATCATACCCAGGCTAGGGCTCAGGATTGCAGATCCGTGGGAATCGCTCGTCAGCTATCATTGTAAGTTAGTTGTTTTCTCTGAACGAGTTCAGTGCATGCCTTTGATATTTATTTTCTTCACCTTTCTAATACTTTGGAGGGGGGAAAAGACTAACAGGACTCTAGATTTCCTAAATTCTCACTCTTGCCTCTAAAACTGTTTCTAAGCCCAAGTACTTCATAAATTCTTGTGGAATTTATTAAATAATAGAGATACTGTGTACGGGTGATTTGCATTATTGATGGCATAAACCGTTTTAAGTGTCAGGTATTTTGTGGTATTTTTGTGTCCACCTGTTCATGTTAATGGAGACTTTATTGGCTTGCTATTTGCGTATTTGTAGCTTACGCCCGTGCAACATGCTCACACTTACTTGTGGAGCTTTATTTAAGTTTTTAAATCTTGATCACCAAGTGAAAGCTTGAGCCAGTTTAAAATATATTCAAAAACGAGAGAAAACTGTGTATGTTTTTATTCTTGTTATTTCCCCCTGCTGGTGCTGAGATGCAGAAAAATGGGCTCAGATTGTGGAAACTAACCTAAGACCTCGGCTCCTCGTACAGTGAACGTGGGAAGCGGCTTTTTCAGCCAGGCAGGTGGCCTTCTCTCCGGCTCCACCTTGTAGGCGTGCGTCCACTCTGGTGTCTGTCCACATAGCCCCACCTTGGAATAAGTGACATTGGGCAAAGAATTTCTTAATTTCTAAGAGGCACTTGGGCCGTGTAGGAATGGGATCTGACCGACAGAACGTCAGGTCTTCTCTTCATGGAGAAGGCTGGTCAAGAGGCAGCTAAGGTGGCTGCTTTCCTGTCCGTAGTTCCCAGGAGGACACTGTAGTGGCCGTCTGTACAACTGCTTTTGGCTTCCTGCTCTACTCTGTCTTTTAGGGTAAAGTGAGAGAAGAGACGATAGGAGCCTAATGTGGGCTCCTAACCTGCTCTCCAGTTTCTTCCCTCTCTTCCCTTCCTCTCTGCTTTGCCTGAAGTTACATGGATGGTGATGGATGGATGACAGGGTGAGTATAAATATCCCCGCTGTTGGGGATATTCCATTACCTCCCTGGAAGAAAAGCCAGATGAGCATAACTGATACTGGGCTGTGAAGAGGGATAGAACATTTTCTGTTTCCAAGAGTGTAATCCCTTGATGGTGTTATGTATTCTGTGCTTAGACAGGTGGACTTGCTCATTTCAGCTCATACCTGGTGTTGAGCAAATGTACGGTGCAGCACAGATATGCTGTCTTGGCTGTACCCGTGGGAGGCCGTGTGAGAGTCCTTGCTGGGCACTCCGCACCCTGATCATCTCACATGGGTTGGCTTTTGATATCCATAAACAATGGAGGATGTATTGTGCACTCAGTGCCTGCCTTCGCTTAGCCCTACCCTGGTGTCATCTCTCTGCCAAGGTCCAGGCTCACTTTTAGCCCAGCCATGTGACTGCCTTCTCATTATCATTTTTTTTCCTTTTCCAAAACTCTGTAAAGTCCTCCAATTGTTCCTACCCTTGGGAAGTCATTCTTGAGCAGAAGAAGGCAAAGAGCACCAGTTGTCACTTGGCAGTTCAGTGTGCATGTTGCACACTTACGCCAGGCCCTGTGCCTGTGGACTCTGTATTGTCTCATTTCTTTAGAGGAACACTTGGGGTGAGTTGTTCTGAGATACTGGTTCAGCTGTTCTTATCAGGCTCTCTCAATCAAATGCTTGGATGTCCTGGGATGGTTCCCTTACATCCTCATGTAGAAGTTGATGTCAGACACTGGGCCTTTCTTTATTAAGAGTCTAGAGATGGTTTCTTCATTTGCCTTGGTTGATGTTTCAAATGAAAAACTCATAAATCATATGCTCAAGATACATGGGTAAGTATGCCCATGTTAATTCTGAAACATTGGTGATCATCTCTCTACTAGGGTTTGCTAAATTAAACCCTAGATGACACCTAGTCCTGCGCACCTCAGCTGTATACACCTGCAAGTGTGTGTTAGAGGATGTAGGAGTGTACTTGCAAGCATGCTTTTAAACAGGATATGATCTTTGATCTTAGTTCAAGTAGCAGATGATTTTGAGGTTGTACATTTAAAAAATCATTTAGGATACAAATGGAAAAATCATTTTATGCGTGCATGCTATGTGCATATGGACCCTCAACTTTTCTGGTTTTGTATAAGCCATATCTATTCCAAAGTTTAGTGTGCGTATAGCTGATTGAAATATTTGGAAAAGACTGGGATAGAGCACATAATCTGAATCGAGGATGGCGTGATCTTTGAGGATCAGTGGGTTTGGTTATGTTGGACATGGTGGCTCTGACACTTGCTCCAAAGTCTCAAAGGTAGGAGCAATGGCACAGAGTTCCAGGCATTGTTGGAGCTGCCTCTGCTTCTTCATACCTCGCCACTCCACAGGCAGCTGTCAGGGGTGCTCCACCTTCCATCACAGAATCTGTCAGCGTTGATTAGTATGATAGGATGGAGGAGAACCATTTCCTAATCCTACCAGTTGTTTCCCACTAAAAGTTACTGCATATGAAGCAGTGTTCTAAACACTGGAAGATAGTGACCTAAGGAGGTGTGCCTTTGCCCTTATGAGGTATGAGACAAAAAGAAAAGAAACATCTGCAATGCATGTTAGGAGGAGGACACTGAATACAATAAAGAAGAACTGCAACCAAGAATGATTGAGAGGGCCCTCCACTTTGGAAGTCACTTAAATGAAAATCGTAGGGCTAACAAGGACTAATTTCTTCTCAAGGAGAAAATTGAGAGATAGAATGCACTTTAGAATACTGAAGCAAAGACTCTGGAAATAAAGTACTTGCCTCCAAAGGGAACTGGAGATATGACTGGGTCCAATGAGGGAAGGGGAGCTGAATGATGGATGAAGGCAGATTCCACATGTATTCCAAGTGTAGCAGGAGTCACTTTGAAGTCCTGTACTAGAGAGGGGCATAGTTCTGATGAAAGGAAGTCCTTTTTCATTTTGTGGAGAACAAATTAATGGCACTGATGTGGAAATGGAGAGACATCTATAAAGTAGGCTAGGTAATAGAGAAGATTGCCTGGACAAGTAGAGACTGTGAACAGGGTGAGGGTAATGAGACATATTAAAGATGACTCCTTGGTTTCAAATCTGAGTAGCTGGTATCATTTATCAGGAGTTGACAGTAGATAGGTAGGATGGGTTTGGAGAGAACAATATTTTCAGTATGTTGTTTTGGGACATTATCAACTGTTATTAAGTGGTGTGAACACTTTGAATCTTACTTAGACTCACAGGAGAGATATGAATCAGAGTTACAAGTGTGGAAATCTCCATTGTGTTATTTAAATACAGGGACAATACACAATCACATGGCAGGGAAGATTGTAGAGCATGGAGAAGGCTTAGTACTGAGCTCCAAAGAGTATGGATACCTATGGTAGTTTGAATAAGAATGGACTCCATAGGCTCATGTATTTGAAAGCTTGGTCCCCAAGTTAGTGGCGCTGTTTGGGAAGGATTAGGAAGGATGGCATTGTCGGAAGAGGCATGTCACTGGCAGGGGCTTTGATGTTTCAAAAGGTCATGCCATTCCCTCTTAACTCTCTACCTGCTGGTTGTTGTCTCAGCATGTAAGCTCTTAGCTAATACTCCAACACCATGCCACCATGCTCCCTGCCATGATGGTCATGACCTCTAATCTCTGGAACCATGAGCCCCAAATTAAAGTTTCTTTCATGTTGCCTTGATCATTGTGCTTTAATAGAAAAGTAACTAAGACAATAGCTTCTGAGGATTGGTTGGACAAGGAAAGGAAAAGCCAGTGAGGGAAGAGACACTAAGGAAGGGAAGAAAGATGCAGACTTGGTGGATGAGGAGGCAAATGAAAGGAGAAAGTGACAGAATGCTCTCTGAGGAGGAAAGAAGCATGTGGAGATTTGACAGTCACCGCTGATCCCATGATGCAGTGCTGGAAAAAGATGAGGGTTTAGTGGAGCTTGTAGCATTGGCTCCTAATGGGCAGGTAGGAGTGGGTAGGGGTTGGCATTGCTATTAGCACTTCCATATCACCTCATTTCTCCAACAGTTCTGTACTGTTGCTGTGAGAGGAAATGCTTAATGGTTTTTAAGAAAAACTGCCTTGTAGGTTTATGTGTCTGACTTTCAGTAGGCATGGCCTGCAGCAACTTTCTCATCTTCATACTCTCTTACTTCTCCAGGTTATCTTCAAATGTGTCATTTGTTCCTGAAGAATAATTTACACATAGCTGTGGCAAGAAAACTTATTAATCAATGAGATAGTTTTTTTTTTCTTCTCATAAAACTTAATTTATAGGAGAAATTCTCCTATAGAGAAGTAGGCAGTGGTCTGAATTCAGAGTTGTGAAGAAGATGTTTGATAAATATTATACTTAGATTTCAGCCAGATGCACTTGTTCATTTCTATTAACAAGCCACTCTAGAATGCCAGGGGGCCTTAAAGCCAGAGATGATTTATTTTGGCAGCACTGGGCATCCCGGGACTTTGTACATCTTAAGTCAGTACACTTCCCTAAGGAGCCACCGTGCTCACTTGTGTCCATGTTGTTATCAGACATCATCTTGGGCTGTGTTCTACCGCCCCTCACACCAGGACCTGTCTGTAGAGCCTTCCCACCCAAGCAGTGCTTCTCCCTGTGGAACTGAGGTAGGATTTGGCCTCCACAGTGGCCTTCAGTCTTGTTGTCTAGAAGTCTCCCACATGTTACACACAACCCTGCCATGACACAGAGTCACACCTTGAGTGTAGGCGGAGTGTGAGAGCCAGTCCTGTGCTGGGCAGAATAGGGTGGAGCCCCAAACGACAACTTCGGTGGGATGTGGGGGTCACCTTAGCACTCTCATTCTTTTACCTAAAATACTGTCCCAAAAAAATCCATTTTATTATTTTATGCTTTCATTTTCTAAGCACTTTCTTTAAAAATGCAAACAACTTTTAAAGACATAGTAGCCTTTTTTAAATTTTTTATTTTATTTTTTTTTTTTGCACAGCTCACTGTTTTGCCATTGTTTCATAGGGTACAGTAACTTCTTAACCAATAGCCTGTTTTGTACAATCATGTTCATTTGCTAGTTTTCCAGCCTTGAGACGTGTCCACAGGCCCCCACAGCTCTGGTTCTCTCTGTTTCATCTCCTGCCACTCTCCCTTTTGCACATTAGAGTGCAGCCTACTGGCTACCTTGTCTTGCTTACACACACACACACACACACACACAGGTGCGCGTGCGCCACCCACCCTTGCTTGGCCACTCATTCGCTTCCTTTGTCAGCGTGTCAGAGACACCTTCATGTGCCACAGCAGCCCTTCCTCCCTGTGTCCAGATTTTCTTGTTCTTTCTTTGCTCTCACCATGAGCTGACTTCACATTTTCACATTCCTTTCTTCCCAGTGGAATGCGTTTCGCAGTTGTATGTTCAGAGCACAGAACAGATGTGCATGAATGCCTGGCTGAACGAGAACAGCCGTGACAGGTGATGGACTGTAAAATACGTTCATTGCTGGAAACTTAGAAACACGAGGCTGTTCCTTTCTGCAGTATTTCTTTTGTACTATCTCCCTGTTTTCCTGGGCTTGTCCACTCAGAACAGACTGAAAACAAAAACAAACATTTGCTACAATTTGACTGTAAGATCTAGTCTTTAGAAATGACTTTTATCATACCATATAACCAAAGGAGGAAAAGTACTGCCTCACTCTAAGAGAATCAAAACAGAATTTTCTTTATGATTCTTGGCATTATTTTTACTTACAGTGTTTCTTATAAAATGCCCTTCTTTGTGGCTTTAAGCTAAATGAGGTCCCAAGGTCACCTCATGCAAGGATGCAAAGGGTGCGGATGACTATGGTAGCTATACTGATGCATGTATTCTGATGTAAATACTACAGAATAGTAAAGTGAGAGACCCCACTTCAAGTGAGTGAGTGGGACTGGTGGAGCAGATACTTCTTTCGTAGACCCCTTTTAATCACTATGCCTTTATCTGGCACTGTTGGTCATGCTGAGGCTACAAGGAAAGATGGAGCTTCTGGGGAAAATAATCAAATATGTTTGGCAGTTTAATGGCGGTGGGAAGGAGATGTCAGGTCCTAAGGAGCCCAGAGAACAAGTGTTGAGGCCTGCTATGGAAGGAGGTATCTTAGGAAGCTGTTCCAAAAAGAGCAGCCTGCCCAGCAGAGAACAGAGAGTACAGCCAGCACCAGTGATAGAAAAGCAGCTCAGGTCCAGACCCCACAGGGTGGCTCTGCCCGGCAAAGCAGCAAGAACAGAGTCAGTGTGGAATACAGATGGGTCATCTATCTGCCAGGTGCTCAGAGAGCTGCAGAGACCTGAAGGCTGACATGGCCATGGTGGTCACTGAACCCACGGACACAGTTGAAAATGACCATAGTATGTAAAGAGGAAAGAGGAAGGTCTCTAAGGATACCAGTATTTGAGGTACCAGGAAGGAAGAGGAACCAGGAAAGCATGCATCTTGGAACCAGGGAGAAAAGTTCAAGGGGGATGGTCTGGTGGAGCAGAGTGGTGATGGGGACACCAGTTACTCCTTTCCTTGCCAGCGTTGACCATGAGTATTTGGCCACACGTGGAGCTGTTGAGTGTTGGGGAGCAGAGGATGGAAGGAGCACTGTAGGTAGGGGTGGTGAACCCACTTGCTTTCAGTGGAGCCCAGGCTTTGTGCTTTAACTATCAGGAATATTCTATGAAACTCACTCAGTGGGGGCAGCTTTTTGGCACACCCTGATGCTCTCATCAGTACACAATCTGATGTTCCATTCAGGACTCCCATGAATACAATTGCATTCTTCATCTTTTGTTTTTCATTTCCTTGATTACTGCTGATGATATAAAAAAAAAAAGGCTATGTGATTAAAAGTATATTTTTCTTTTTAGGAACATTTCAAGCAGTACACAGACCTTTTTATCATGCTAGTTCTCAGGGTAAGGATACAGTTTCACCCGTGAGATCTCCATGCACAAATACAAAGGGACATTTCACACAGCCCAATTTAGGATATAAATCAAAAAGGATTTGCTCTTGTATCCTCCCAGCAGGAATCCTGAACCAAAGTGATTTGCCATCCTCCTCCAGCAACCCTTTGTTTCCTTACCCCTGGTGAGCTGCTTCCGTGAAGCTGCCTCTGTGCCTCTAGACAGTCCCTCCTAATTGACTGCAGCTCTGCAGCCAGCCACTGCCAGTGTATATCCAAGTCCAGGCCCTAGACCTGCTCACGCTTCTCAGTGGGGGATTGCAGAGCACTGTAGTGCTCCTGGGCTCCTGAGCTTGTTCCTTAAGTAACTTGAAGCAATCCATCATGGCCAGCTCTTTCTTCTGACTCACCTGGAGGATCTATTTTGATGGTTTATGCCATCCAAGAGATTCAGATGAGAAGACCATAGTAGCCTCAGGTCTGTCCAACACCAGCTTCGCCCCTTCAGATTCTGGTCACTTGTTTTCTGCAAGGAAAACTGTTTTGTGACTGCTTGACCTTTGGTGTCTCACGCTGAGTATGAGGTTTATGTTGAATGTGCAAATAAAACAATGGTCACTGAACATTATGCTGGGGTTATATCTCTAGTACATTTGGCAGAGCCATCCATTCAGGCCACTCTTTATACATAGTCCTTTTTAGTCCCCCATGGTGCCATGAACTGCACAGATCCTGCTCCCTTCTCTCCTAACTAACATCTGCTCTCTTTAATGGTTCTCCCTCTTAACTACCAGCCGCAAAAGTTTAAAGCCACACATTTCCCCTCTGTTCTGTAATTGAACATTCTCCAGTCAGAGCATTTTGGCTATTTATTTTATTTTTCTAATACAGTAAATAAGTGTTCTGCTATAATTTTGACTTAATGAGGATTTCAAATGAATTTCAATATCCTTGTTGGGCTTTTATGATGCAGGTGCAGTCTCTTGCAATAAAGTACCAGAATTAAACAGTTTAAGATCCATAAAGCTCTCTGCCCTGGCATGGTTAAATTAATAGGTTAACAGCTACACATAAGGAAAATGTTAGATGTTAAATATTTTTATTAGTAATAAGCTGGGAATTTGTGACCTTAAAAAGCTTATATAATCTCTTATATTCATCCGCCAGAGCTAATTTTATTACTTCCCAGCCTGGAAAGCATTATCTGGCTAGACTCTAGGCTTCTGTATTTGTGTGGGCCATTTAAAATACTTACATGGCTTAATTGAATATAGGACCCAGTTGAGATACACATCTCTGCATTTATCCTAGTGTATGGTTTCTAAGTACAGACTCTTCTAAGTACTATGCTAAACGCAGAGGCAAAGAGATATACAGCCTTGGAATAGGCACAGAAGTAACACCACAGAGGTCTCAAGAGCCCCTGAAGGAGGGGCTGGGGGGTGTCCAGTCCTTTGTTTGCAGTAGGAAGAGCATGGAATCTGGGGCCAGAAACCCTACTTAGATCTCAGCCCCATCATTTCCTGGATAGGCTGGTTAATTTTCTTATCTGTTCTTTTGCTTTTCTCTTGTATTTCTTTCCTTGTTCTTCGAGGCAGAACTTCACTCTGTAACTCAGGCTGGTGATGCTCCCTGAGCTGGGATTACAGGTTTTAGATCACACCTAGTTACCTCTGTGTGTCAGAATGGCCCCAGCTGCAATGGGCAGATCCACAGCATAGACTTCCTGTGGATTGAAAGGAGAGAATCTTCAAGTCCTTAAGCTAACATGTGGCACACTGTAATCACTACAGGGGTGTTACACACATTGAGTAAGCCAATGTACATTTTAACAAAATTGCAAATGAAGGAAAGCCTATTGTGAAAAACATAGAAACTGATGGGCAGTTTAGTATTGGCTTTTATTTTGTGGTATGTATGGGTTGGAGGTGGGGCGTTTTGAACAACTGGCTAGAGTAGTCCCATCTGTCTCAGATGACTTTAGTTTGTGTCAAATTAACATAAAACAATCCAGCACAACATGGATCCCAGGGATTGAGCTCAGGTCATCAGGCTTGGGAACAGGCACTTTACCTTCTGAGCAATCTTGTCATCCCCTAGTGTTTGCCTTTAAATATCAGGAACTGTATTTGATTAGCTTGCATAGAACTTTACTGTCACTAGGTTCTGTTTCCAGGGTCCTAATTTCTGATTTGTTTGTCCTCTTATGGTCTGGGTAATTTTAACACTTTCAGGTAAGGAATAACTTTCTAACAAGCTGCAAAATGGAGTGAATGGTCATTATACTATTTGAAGTTTCTTTCTCTGGTTTACTAGAAATATTCAAGCAAAGAATATACCTGCCTGACTTGTAGCTTTGAAGAACCTGCAGCTGAATTTGGGGATTAGGGTTATCAATATAATGAGCTGCCAGGGGTGAATGAGTGTTTGTCCAGTTGTAATTACCTTTGTAAAGGCATTGGAATAGAGGCTTCGAAGGTATGGAATAGCTGCTTCTCTAGACAGGGCATTGAAGCTAGGAAGGATTCACGAAGGGCAAAGGCAGACTAGTCTTGGCTCTGGAGGGGTAGAAACATATCTCTGTAATGGGAAGTCACCCACATTAAAAGGGAGGCTGGGAGGGCTGGAGAGATGGCCCAGTGGTTAAGACCACCTGCTGTTCTTCCAGAGGGCCTAAGTTTGACTCCTGGCACCCACATCAGGTAGCTCACAACTGCCTGTACCTCCAGCTTGGTGGGCAGGGGATCCAACTCTCTCTTCTGGCCTCCATCACCCACACACATACAGGACTTGTGCATACACACACACACACACACACACACACACACACACACACTCTCTCTCTCTCTCTAAAATAAAAAACATACTTTAAAAGGGGGAACCTCAGAGGTAAGTCCAGGAAGCTCAGAATCTGAAAGTAGGAATCCTGTTGGAAGGCCAGGCTGCCATGCTAAGGGGCAGGAATGGTTGAGCCCCAGAAACAAGCTGACCTGGGTGTTTTTAGATTAGAATGTTTATTCAGTGTACAATTATTCTTCTGTTATTCACTTAACAGATACTGACTGATGGCAAATCGTGCCAGGCTCATGACCCTGTATGATGGGTTCAGCCTTATGGTCTTATGCAAGAGCAGAGGGCACACGTGCCCACTGTGAGCAGACTAAATCCCACTGTTGTGGCAGGATCATGGGCAATCTCTGCCTGTTCCTCAGTTCAAGGTGTTTCCTTTGGCCTCTGCTTGGAGGTAGGGACATCCCTGCACTTGTTAAAAATGTCTGATGGCATGCTCTCACTGGTCACAATGACATATCACAACAGTGGGACTGAAAGTATTTTTTTCTGTTCTATAATCATGTCACATACTCTTTTTTAATAATTTATTTTTTATTTCTTCAAGTTACATCTCAATCACAATCCCCTCCCTACTCCCCCCTCCAGTCCCACCCTTCCACCCTCCTCCCCCTCAACCCCCCATCCTCTTCCCTTTTTTTTTTTTTTTTTTAGTTTAAGGTATTTCTTTTTCCCCCCAACAGCTCTCCCTTTCAGTCCAACAATACAAAACAACAGAAATAAATAGGCCACAATTATAAGAGTTATATGGCTTAGCATACATTCCCAATGTCCAGTGCATATATATTTGGCACCTGACTTTAATATTCTACTATCTAACCATCTCCATGAGTTTAAAGTTCTATATATAACTCAGCTTTCATACTAACCTGCCTTACAATTTTAAAAATATCTTCTTAGATCCAGAACACCCTCTTGATTCCTAAACAACTCAAAATTTAACTATGAGACTCTTGCTATCTATTCTTCAACCACCTCAGAGACCTGAGAGGGATAAATATATCTGATTATATAGGAAATGCAGGGCCTGCAGCTTCCAAAACTAAGAAATGACATACCAGTGACTGCCTGGACAGTTCCCATTTTCTCTCCATACATTGCAGCATCAATCTTCAGCTATTTGGACCCGTTTCTCTGACAGACATTGATTGTAGAGCAGGAATTATGAAGGACTTACCTACCCTGTCTTGGCAGAGCTAGGGTAGGCTGTCGACTTACCTTCTTCCAAGTTTTGTCCTTTTTGGACAGCAGTCTGTCTACAGTTGAAGCAAGGGGTTTTTCTTGCCAAGAGAAAGGCTTACCACCAATTCAATCATCTCCCACTGGAGATTCTTTGATGCTCATCTTCTACTTGGAGTAGAATACGGGGTGCTGTCAGGAGCTGACATGTCACATACTCTTTTAAACCCAACTGCCTCTTAATTCCTCTAACCAAAGGTGCCACTTGCTAGGTGGAGGTGGCTTCCAGCACCACCCTTCTCTCCTTGTGTTCAGGGTTTGCCTTCTCTGTTTCAGGACTTACCCCACAGAATGAAATAGGAAAAGACTCATTGTTATTCCTAGAACCCTATGGCCAGGCTTATCAGAGGAGTTGCCACAGAGCACACACGTACGCATTGTGGGCACCTCATAATGAGAACAGGCTGTTACACAGACTGACACTGCTCTATTGAGCCCTTGAAACCCCATGGCAGTCTATAATAGACTTCGCCTGTATATCTTCTGCCAGACAGTGACTCTTAAACTCTTACCAGGGACATCATCCTTGAAAGCAGCTATCTTTTCAGTCCTGTGTAACAGGATGTTATGTCTTATCTTGGCACTGTGAACTAGCCTAGCAGCTGAGCAGCTTAACAACCACTAGCCAAGGTCTGGATAAATTAGGTACTCAGTCCTGGGTCTGGGTGAGCTGGGTACTCAGTTCTGAGTCTGGGTCAGCTGGGTACTCAATCCTGCATCTGGGTGAGCTGGGTACTCAATACTGGATCTGGGTGACCCAGAAACTCAGTGCTGGGTCTGGGTGAGCTGTTTAGGCATAGGAGATACATTTAACTGTTCACTGAAGATGGTCCTTTCTACAGCACCTGATAAAAACAAGGGCATCTACAGCAGGTGAATTTCCCGTAGGCTGACTGTCCTGCTCAGTGTCAGAATTCTGGGCCTTTCTTAAGAGAAGGCCTACCTGTTTATTTACAGTAAAAAAGGGCAGAGCCATCTCTAGCCCCTCAGTATTTCAAAATAATTAAACTTAGTGGGGAAAACTTTTCTTAAATCACTTTTTACCTTTGGATTGCCATGGCAGTATTTTCTATTTGCACTATCTTTGATGAAGGCTCATGTCTAAAATAGTCTTTCTTGAGATCTAACCATGCTTCTAAATGACATCTGTGCACCATAGGCTCTTGACTGGAGCTTATAATCTGTTAAAGTAAAAGGTGTACCCATCACAGGCACCTTGTGGGCCTGTTGCATGGCCCATTTGCTATGCCCCTGACAGGAAGATGGAAGCCATGTCATCAGACACGTGATAAGTCGTTAATCTAGTACGACAGACTTTTCCCGCCTCTCAAGCGGACACCTGCTAGATCCATATAAGCACTTTATTTTCCTGTCCATTAAGGTTTGCAAAAAAGCCTTAGTGGGCTGGAGAGATGGTTCAGCGGTTAAGAGCACTGGCTAGTGCTCTTCCAAAGGTCCTGAGTTCAATTCCCAGTAACTACATGGTAGCTCATGATCATCCACAATGTGATCTGATGCCCTCTTCTGGCTGCAGCTGCACATGCAGAGAGAGCACTCATGCATAAAATAAATAATAAGTCTTTTTTTAAAAATGCCTTAGCATCTCATTACAGGGCAATGCCCATAGTGGACACTCAGAAAGAATAGATGCAGAGAAAGGAGAAATGTTTCAAGGTGACCCTGATTTGTATATTCAGGTATGCTTCCAGGCTTATGGAAAAAATGGGGAAGGATGTAGCCATAGATAGAGGTTATGTAGAAGACGGAGGGGAAAGACCAAAGCCTCATTGATGACTCGTGAAAAGGGAGAGTCAGAGCAGACTAATGCAGGAGGTGGGTAAGCAGCTAGAATGGGTCCCACTTAGTTAAGTTCAGTCCGAAGGAAGCCCAAGATGGAAATTCTGCCTGAAGAGAAAGCAGGGTCATACCAAAGCTTTGCTTTGCTTTATGGAATGGGAGACACTTAAGTCTATGCCCAGGAAAGGGAGAAAATTCCAAGGCATAAGTGGTGATTGGAAGAGGGCAGTAGTGGAGAAGGAGATAAGGAATGAAATGAAGATCTGGTGATTTTTCTTACTGTGGGGCAGCAGAGGTGGAGTGTACTTGGAGAAGGTCTTTTGAAAATCTCAAACAGCCTCTGAAAAGGTGGGTCAGATACAGAGGAAGGGTAATGCCAGTGTAGGGTGATGAGAATGAAAGAAAGTGGAAAAGTTGGAAGCAGCTAACCTAGAACCAACTTGGGTGGTGGTAGGTACAGGTGGCAGTAAGGAGACATTTAGGACAGACGTGAAAAAAGAAGTGCAAAGAGTTCACATGGAGACGGAAGGGTCATTGCACATAACTTCAGAGCCTGGTTAAGCTAATTTATGATGCAGTAATTGGCATTTCCTAGTTGTCTGGTACTCAAGAGAGAAGAGAAATCAGTGGGCTAAGATTAGAATTAAAGGGTTTCAGGAACTAGTGACAGTCACAGGGTTGACGAGGAGTCCTAAACTGGGCAAGAAAAATCAAAGCTGGCAGCTAAAGACGACACAGAGGATTGAGTGTCCAAAGGGCTTTAGAAATGATAAAGGCCGCCTAGGTGAGTATCTGAGAAATACCAAGTCTGCAGGTCTAGCGGCTCCATGCCCCTTGAAGCATAAAAAGGGTTCTTAGTTGCTTAGACTCAAACAAGGGGGATCATAAAACTATGGGTAGAGACTTAGTGCAGAGAGTTTTGGAGTGGTTTGAGAAGGAAGGAGTCTGTTAGCTTCTCCTACTCTAGCAAGGTGGCCTCAAAAAGAAGCCAGTGTGTAATGGGAAATGCCTAGACTTCTCTTTTTTTTTTTTTTCTTTTTTCTTTTTTGGTTTTTTGAGACAGGGTTTCTTTGTGTATCTCTGGCTGTCCTGGACTCACTTTGTAGACCAGGCTGGCCTAGAACTCACAGAGATCCACCTGCCTCTGCCTCCTGAGTGCTGGGATTAAAGATGTGTGCCACCACACCCAGCCCTGTATTAGTTTTTATTACAAGTGTTTCAATTGCATGTGTGTGCCTGGTGCCCTCAGAGGCCAGAAGAGATTATCAGATCTTCTGGAAGTGGAGTTACTGACCATTGTGAGCTGCCATGTGGATAGGAATCCAGCCCAGGTTCCCTGGATGATCAGCCAGTGTTTTAACCACTTAGCCATCTCACTACCTCTGACTGCTTCTTATGACAGTTTTCAAAATGCTTACATGGTGAATTGGGCTTAAGTTAAGGCTCAGTTATCAGAAGACAAGGAGCAATGTGTGTACTTTAAGATTGAAATAGCCCTTTTACAAGGCACTTTCTTACCCTTTGATTTTGGATGGTTTAAAATACCATTAATGTAACATCAGAACCACATCAACTTAAATCATGGTTAAGTGTCTTCACTGGAAGAGATATGGGGGTTTGGATTTTCATAACACTCTAGAAGTATGCTTTTGTCCTGTAGCCAGATGAGACTGAAGGCAATGACCCTAACTTGTGTCAAGTTGGAGAAAAAGAAAAAGCCAACCAGGACAGCCATCCCAAAAGCCCATTCTGCCCACTCTTTCCTCCCTGCTCCCTCTGTTTGTTTCCAAAGACTTTGGGGCAGCTTTCTGGTGCAGAGCCCTACCCTAAAGAACTTCTGGTAACGCTAAAGTGAAAGACCATAGGAGCTCTGTGCCCTCCTTTGCAACCGAGGTAGGAGGATGTTTCAAACCTAGCTGAGCCAGGCCTCTTCCCAGAGTCAGTAGGGGTAAAAAATATGTTTGCTCATGGAAAAGGCTGTTTACATCATTGTTTATCAGCTATTTGTAGCTTATCACTTAGTCCGTGGCTTATCACTGGAATAGCATTTAATGTTCCCTTCCTTATCCTTTTATTTTAATCTGTTATCCCAAAAGTAATGAATATGGAAATGTTGGCTGAACCTGCCTTAGATGGCCTAGATTTAGAAAAGGTTTAAGAGCCTTAATTGCCAACACTGAGAAAATGGCTTTGTTTAGCCAAGAATAATAGGATTCCATGATGTCTCTTGTTAGCTCCCTAAGCTAATCTTTTTTTGTTCTCACTAATAGTTGAACATAGAAAAATGAAGACATATGGAGTGTCTTGACCTTCAGAGACGAAGTTGAACATGAAATTTGTCTTCAAGACAAAAAGTCTCCTTAGATTAAATTGACTGGCAGATTCTGGCTTTCCAGCACTGAGGGGTGAGCAACAGAGCACTGAATGCCCATTTTCTTTTGTGTCTCCATGAAGGAGGCCCTGAGAGATGAGTAATGGAGGCTAAAGGAAGATGAATGACCTGCCCAAGAGCAACTAGCTGGTGATGGGTTGAGAATTCAGGCTCCTATTCCAGTTTCCAGATCCATGTTCTCTGCTGTCAACCATCTCTGTAAAATGAAAACATGTCTCATTGTCATGAGAGTCCTTCGGCACTACTAGATTTTCACTGTGCTGCTGTATATGTTGAACAATAATTCAGTAACTTTTCTTTTTTACCTTTAAAACCACACACGTATTTTCCACATCATTCCACATACTAAGGATTCTGTTTTGTTTTGTTGTAGGTTTTCTACCCTAGCAAGGATGGCACAAAGATTCCAATGTTTATTGTGCATAAAAAAGGCATAAAGTTGGATGGCTCGCATCCTGCTTTCTTATATGGCTACGGTGGCTTCAATATCTCCATCACACCTAATTACAGGTAAGTGCGGGATACTTGACATGCATGCGATCTTCTGCACATAATGAGGATCTGCTAAATCATATGTTTCTTGCCTGCTTGATGTTTCAGAGAGGAGTAGGACTTTAGATAACTACTTGAAATTTTGCTTAGGAACTGTAGGACCATTACAAGCCAATTTTATTATCACTGTTATCATTATTTGATGCCCTCAGTAGGATAGATTGTTAAAGAAGTAGCTGTGGAGTCTACAGCTGCCTGGCTGTAAAAGATCCTGAGGGCTGGAGTGATGGCTCAGTGGATAAGAGCACTGGCTGTTCTTCAGGAGGTCCTGAGTTCAATTCCCAGCAACCACATAGTGGCTCACAGTCATCTATAATGGGATCTGATGCCCTCTTCTGGCGTGCACCGTATATGCACACAGAACACTCATACGTAAATAAAATAAAAGACAACCTTCCTGTCCTCAGTGCTTGCCACTGACGGCTCTGTCTCTTCATAAGAATGCTTTCATAGCTAGTGCTTGTATTTTCTCAGCAGAGGCCTAGAATACATTGTGATAATATTTAGCCATAAATATATTTTCTGAACACCTCACCCATTTTAAACTGTTCTGTGATTATTTCCCAGATAACAAATGCTTATATCTGCATATGTGCATTGTTATTGTTTGTTGAAATATCTCCTGTCAGTTTTGTTTTTGTTTTGTAACCTCAATATCCCATTCCTAGTATGAAATGGATTTTGTTTTGGGTGTTTTTTAATAAAAGGATTTTCGTACTTGAAGCACCAGCATTAAGCTTACTTCTGAATAGTGCCTCATTTGAAATCTGGTTCACAGATTCACCCAGGATCTTTTCTATTTGTGAAGAGATTTGTGGACTGATGATGACTGGGACATACTAATTCATATCCATCAACCAGCTGTCCTAAACGTGACTACAAGAAAACTGTTGCCTTGTTTTGGACATTCAATAACTGTAACTGCTCATTATTTTAGATTTAATGAAATTGAAAGGTAGCCAATGCCCTCAGAATCCTTTAAATGAGACTGGGCCATACTGAAGAATTGGTTGTTTGTTTTGGTTGGCAGAACAAGAGAGTGTTTTATAAAATCATGATAGAGTAGTATTTCATGATGCAGATTCCAGTGAAGTGTCACCATGTGGCACTACCCAGATCACAGCCTGAAATCAGGCTGAAAATCTTACTGCTTGGGACCCTTCTCTGGGCTGCTGTCTCCTTGGCTGAGACATAGCTTAGTGGTACAATCACAGGCCACATTGATTCAGAGACAGTCAGTGTCTATTAGATGAGGCTAAACATGGCATGGCTTGCCACCCTCTGTATATAGCTTCCAATGAGAGTGCTGTTCAGTGCAGGGGTGGTGACACATTATCCAGCCAGTGAGTAACAAGAGACATATGCATTCCATGACAGTCTTGCTGTTCCCTGTTGCCTTCATCCCAGTAGGACTGAGGCCACATGGATCCCTGATTGGCCTAAAGCTAGCAGCCTGTCCATTTGTACAGTAACTTCTTTTTAGACCTCTAGACTAGAGATGGAGAGAGGATCCACTAGTCCATTTGATTCCAATAGTGGATATCATAGTTTCAAGAGATACCATCAGAGATGCATCAAAGGTAAAGGACCAAATCATCCAGTATTTTTGGCTAACTGGGCATGGTTAGTCTGATTGTATCTACTTCCTTCGACTACTTTTCATCTCCTCAATGATTCCACCCTCACCTTTAATTTTAAAAAGGATACCATCAGAAATAGTGTTCAAAACAAAATAATTTTGACAATAGAATACACACTTTTAGGGTCAGAGTAAAAAGAAAAAGGAAAGAAAATCCAGGGTTTCCAGAAGGCTTAGTTTTTTTTTTTTCTGGACACTCTGCTATATTGTCTATTATTATTATTTCTAGAACATGCACTCTAACCTTGAAATTTGTTTCTTTCCATTTCTGTGTGATCTCCCATCCTTCCTTACACATCCCATATGGGTCCAATCACCTAATTTTTTTAAGAAATGGAGACATGCACTTAAAATCCTTGTTTGAGAGGAAGCTAGTTTTTTTCCAAGTTTATCAGTGCAGACAGAGTTACTTATTGATGGGTCCACTGTCAGGAGAGAACTAGGAGCCCAGCACCACTCCTGCTTGGCCCAATATTGTTGTTTGTCGTGATAGTTATTGCAAAGGTAGATTAGTTTGAACCGGGGGCCTGTGGCTATTCCTGTGTCTGCATTATGAATTGCACAGTGAATTGTTTACCAGCATAAAAAAGTAAAGTGTACTGTTTATGAAGACACTTACTTGAGCTTTATAGGCAAACAGTAATCAGTTTACACGTTTTTCACTTCAATCAAGAAATATAAAAATATTGGACTTCTATTTGGATGCAGTTCTGCTTGGAGTGTTCTTGGGATACATTTTTGCTTTGAGATGGAGGGAGGAGTCTTAGTGTTTGCTAGGCAGTTGCTGGAGGATTAAACTGTCTTCACTATCTCTCAGTGTGTCCAGGCTCATTTTTGTGAGACACATGGGTGGCGTCCTCGCAGTGGCTAACATCAGAGGCGGTGGTGAATATGGAGAGACGTGGCATAAAGGTGAGCTGTTTTCTCTGCAGAAGCAAGAGTCTGGCCTGATTGTACTGATCTTCCTGTTAGAACTAGGTGGGACAGAGAAGTGAGAACTTTTTGTGAGTATAGGAGCCCTTTTCAGACACATTTGCATGCACCACTTCCCCCCAATAAAAATAGCTCTTTTTTTGTTATTTTCCTTTGTAGTCTAGGATAATGAAGCACATTTTTAAAGACATATTCCTTGTAAGACTATAATGGAATTTTTGTTTTTTCAGCAACACCTGAGTTACTATTGGAGGTAGTCATAGTCGTTGGGGGCTTCTGGTATCTAGTTCACCTCCTGATGACCTTGCTTTTCAGTGTGATGGTATCTGGCTATCTTGAAAGAGGCTTCAAAGCATGTCAGTTTCTGCTAAGAGAAAGGAACTGTCCTATAGCTTTCCTGCTTCCAGTGTGGGCCCATCCAGGCTCGCAGTATTTGGAGGTAGCGTGTCCACCTAGCATTGTGCTGAGAAGGCTAAGTACATAGCTTTTAGACACAAGACACATTTTAGCCTTTTCTTTTCTGGTTTTTCTGTATCTATTTCCTGGCCTCATGAAGCCTATGTACTAGTTGCAGCTTCATTCTTTTAGAGGGGCAGGGTGTGGGTCTTTATTGATAGTCATTCATTTAAAGCCTTGTCTTTTCATTCTTTCTATATGGAGCCTCCTATACCCTTATCCAGACTTCATGGAACCAGTTGAACCAAAAGAACAGAACTAAATGAACTGTTCTTCATTTGCTGTGGTCTGTTTCTTTGTGTTGCAGAACGTAGACAGCTCTCCCTCCAGCCTTATACTTCCCAAACTTTGCCATCTGCCATCATTTACAACATGGCAGAATGGGGTTGTCATCAGCATCAACTGACAGGAATCTTCTCTTTTTGCATGAACATCCGAGACCCTTCTCCTCCACCCTCTTCCTCTACCCCTCAAGGCCTAAGGCTCTGGTTTCCCACCTCAATTCAGCAACAAGAGTGAACCTATAAAAAGGCTCCTAAGTGCCTACGAAGTACTAAGTGCTGCAGAGGCCAAGGCCTGACCCTGGTGTCCGGCACCTGACCCTGGTGTCTGGCACCTGACCCTGGTGTCCAGCACACACACACTTAAGGGCTACCTGATACCAACCAAACTGCAGGAACATCACAGAAGGTCTGAATGCTCCTAACGTACCCATATTTGTCACCATATTTGAAAACAACATAGAAGTGACTGTGATTTTTGACCTGATAGTAGATGGATCTCAGTTACCCTAAGTACATACTATGATATGAAAAGATGGTTAAGGAAAGAATATATATATATATCTTAATATCATAAATTTGATTTACATCCCAAATTCATAAGTTAAGACTAGTCCCTTTGATTTCATCTAATTTTGTGTATAGTTATTCATAGCACACATATCCTGGCCACAGATGGTGATCCTGAGGCCAGCTCCTGAACCAGATTCTCCCTCTAGGAATATGGACCCCATGGTCAAATAGGGAAGATGCCCTTGACTCTGGTCTACTTTCTACACCCATTCATTAATTAGACAAGCTGTTGTCCATAGCCTTGGGAGTGGCAGGGTGGAGCTTGACTTTTTTTTTTTTTTTTTTTTTTGACTGCCTCAGAACATTAGTCAAAGGACCAGAAGGGGACCTTTTCCAGTTATAGCTTCTTGTGCAGAACATTGATGCGTCTAATTCTCATTCTGTTCATTGAGCTTAAAATGTAATGCACTTTTAAAAATAGGCATATACACCAAATGGTATTGTTCCTGGAAACTAAGTAATCCTAGCTGTTCTAATTCACCAATAATTGCTTATTAAAATCTCAATAACATTTGTTTTGATGTAAAAAAAAAATCTTTCAGTAGCAGTGCTTCATGTTTAATTGAATTTCTGCACAAGTGGTTAATCTTGAATATCTAATTAGATATGAGTCTGCTCTTTGTTCATTCAGAGACAGTTACTTCAGGCATCTGTTCCTTTGAGGCCTTTCCTTTTACATATTCTGAGACCCTGCTGCTCTTTCCCTCTGAGTGATTTCTTCTGGTTTCATACATAGGGAGGGACTGATTACAGGTAACAGGTGACAATTCTCAGATGATCCCCGGGAAACCATCTGATGGTCAGAAATTCCCACTCTGCCCTGCTGCAGCACACCTCACAGCCAGTCCCCACTTTGCCTTTGAATTAGTGACAGAACACAGCTGCACTATTTCTCTCAAATACTGCAAAGAGGAAGGGCGAATTCTGCAGAAGGCAGCATGCACAGCCCATGCCACCAGCTTCTGGTGCTGTGTGGTAGGTGGAGCTCAGAGGCTGATGGCCACAGGAGTCCTTGTTCCATTTCACATTCAGCTTCTCAAAGTAGTGTTTCTTTCATGTCCCATTTCTCTCACATGATAGATCATCTTTTTCTCTTTGGAGGTTCTTGACTTTTAAGTTGTACAGTTTATTAGTAAAACATAAATTCACTATACAGGTTCCCAGTTGTGGTACTGATGAGATTTCCATAGTCCATAAAATTTAAGTTGTGTCATTTCTGTTAGTGTGGCTTAAACAGCACTGGTCAACAGTGGAAACCTCACCCTCTCCTCATTTGCAGTCCATGTGGTTCTGACTTGGTGTTTTGGGTGTTGTCTTTCATTTTGTAGGTGGTATCTTGGCCAACAAACAAAACTGCTTTGATGACTTTCAATGTGCTGCTGAGTACCTCATCAAGGAAGGTTACACGTCTCCCAAGAGACTTACAATCAACGGAGGTTCCAACGGAGGCCTCTTAGTGGGTGAGAACTGCATTTCATTTATTGCAAACACTAGCTGACCTTCTCAGGGTTTTCAGACAGCTTCCTTTTACTTTGAGGTTCATAGATGGGAGTATTAGTACAGAGAGAGTAAAACTCATTTGTATTTGAGCATCTGAAAAATGAAAAACAAGGACGTCTGAACCTACATCATACTGAGTAAACTCAGCCTGCTCTGAGTCCTTTACTCTCTACAAGCTAAAACCACAGATTGGCAGCATTCAGCCAGCACAGACTGAACCTGGCTGCCTGCTGATAGTGCCACTCACACCTAGTAAGATGTGAACCTCGTGGAACATTTGTTCAAAGCTTGGCTGTGTGATGATAAATGTTATGGGCATAGACAAGGGTACACAAAAGGAGCTCATACTTTAGTAATAATCCAGAAGTGAATGGAGTAGTTGATATGAATAGTTCATACTTGCTAAGTATCTTGTGAGGTGGATATAATGTTATCGTCTGCCTCTTAATGCACACTGAGTTCACAGAAACAGAAAGTAGTGATGCTGGGGTTTAAGCCTGGCACTTTTTCTAATTTTGGTGATCAGTAAAATTTTAGTCTCTCTTCCCTCTGTAGTACCTACCAGCAGTGTCTTAAACACATGCATGGCAGCCCTGGGATTGGCTTGCTCAGTCTTCATCTACTGGTGTTTAGGGTGTGAAGGGCTATTCGTTGGTACATGTGTGAACAATACATGATAGTTTTCAGTCCAATGTTCATAGGAGTTCGGGGTTGACGGGTCATTCATCTTTGAAACATGTTGAGCAGGTCAAAACATGGATTTTTGTGCTTAACCTTTCCCCCAATAAAGCAGTGTTTAAGCAAATGCTTTGTAGGCTGGTGATATTAAAGTACTTGCCTGAAACACATGAGGACCTGGGTATAATCGCAAGCAGTGCTAAATAAGTGTATAGCTAGCTTGTGAATGTCACAATATAGTTGTCCAAAATAATTTGTTTAACTTGGTAAAGGGTAGGGCTGGGAGAGGTAGCTCAGCTAATGAGAGCACTTCCTGGTCCTCCAGAGAGCCAGATTGGGTTCTTAGGACCCACATTAGGTAGCTCACAAATTCTGCAGGCATGTTTTCAAGTATTAGGCATAGGTGGGTCAGCATAACAGATGTCTCTATCTTCAGGGAGCTTTATCTCTGGCCAGATGAGTGAGACATAAACCAAGGCTCTCACACTACATGGCTGTGAGAATGATGAGGGAGGCTCATGTCCTCCTAGGGCCAGGCTGCTGCCCCAAGACTAAAGTAGGATAGACTTTGGGTGCAGCCTGGAGCTCTCACTCTGCTCTGGGAGACAATAAGCCTTTGGGGGTCTTGTGCAGATGGATAGAAGGTCAGGGCCATGAAACTCTGCAGCTGAGAGACCTCACTGGCTCAGACCAAGGCGTGGCCCTGGAAGTAATAAGTAGTCAGATTCTGATGTATTCTGAACTATGCAAGAAATATATTCAACAGAACTAAGAGTGAATCTAAGGCTTGGTGGGAAAGGGCATTGCAAACAGTATGTGATCTGTTGTAATTTACTGGTTCACCCACTAACTCTGCTTAGTTTTTGGTTTATACCTTTTAAGCCAAGTCCTTTGAGAACCCCATGGAGACAGAGCTGCATCAAGAACAAGCTGCATGCATCAAGAACAAGCTGCATGCTTGTTCTAGGCATACACATTCCTAACCCTCTCACCACAAATAAGAGGATCAGGGGTTCTAAGAGAATGGCTTAGACTTCCATACTATTTATTTACAAGTGATGAAACCAGAATAGGATGTAAACCTTGTCTTTTTTTTTTGGTGGGGGGGGGGAACATTTATTTTGTTTTTTTTGGTTTTGTTGTTGTTGTTGTTTGTGTTTTGTTTGCCAGAGACGGGAGGAGTCCAGATCCTTTGACTGACTCTTAGTCATGCAACTTTGATATGCTTCCAATCCGCCTCCTTGGCTGTTGTTTGCTAGACTAGGGCTTTCTACCCCACTCTATAGCATCTGATCTTCCTTTGCAGCTGATTATCATGCTTGTTGTAATGGCTTGTTCAGGTCTCTTTCCTGGGGAATTTAGTTTTATTTACTAGGAAATCTTACTCAGCAAGTATTCAGTAGATGGTCTGTTAAAAAGCAATAACAAAACATGTAAAGATATGGTAGGCTGTACCACCATTGGTTAGAGCTGCATTTCAGCCCCTGTTCTGCTCTGGACTGGTTCAGAGATCTGAACAAGTTCCTTCATATCCCCATGACCTGTGAGAGTAAGCTGGGTAGGAGAAGGGACATCAAGTAACAGGCCATCCCCCACTGATACTCATACTGGGAAGTGAATGTTTCACTTCCCAGTGAAATGGTAAGACTCCCCATTTCTCTCCTCTTGATCCTGTTAACACTCAGAGCTGAGTCTTCTCTGACAACTGCCTCTGTTCCAAGGATGGGATGACCAGCGTCCTGAAGAAACAGAATACTGGGTTCATTTCGATGTTTAATGATAAACACCTTCCCTTTTCTCTCCCTTGGTTTTTAGCTGCTTGTGCAAATCAACGTCCAGACCTCTTCGGTTGTGTTATCGCCCAGGTCGGAGTGATGGACATGTTGAAGTTCCACAAATTTACTATTGGTCATGCCTGGACTACTGATTATGGGTGCTCAGACAGTGAACAACACTTTGAATGGCTTCTCAAGTATGTTTTCCTTAATATTTGCATATATACTATTCAAAATCTGATATCTTAATAGTGACCATAGTCGACAGGATTAGTGTTTAGTGTTTTGACTGCATGTAATTTACAGCAAAGTCATAGCTGTGGTGACACCCTCCTGTCTTCCTTGGGTTTTGTTTGTTTGCAGTGCTAGGCATTGAATCTAGGACCTTGCAAGTGCTAGTCACAGCCAAACCTGTAGATTCTCTTTTCCACAAAGATGGCCACCTCACAGTCCTGTCAAATACTAGTCTAAGTCATGCTGTGAAGGGACTTTTCAGGCAGCAGGGGGTCCTTGAACCTGAGACTCCCTCTGACTCACAGCCATGAAGAAATGGAGACCTCAGCCCATCCGTCCCCCCACAGCCATATGAGACTGAATTCTGCCAGGAACTGGATTCTGGGAGTAGTTCTTTCCCAGAGTTCCCCAGTAGAAGCACTGGCAGCTCACACCTTGACTTGGCATTGAGAGACTTAGAACAGAAATCTCAGATGAGCAGTCCAGACTGCTGGTTACAAAATGACATGAGTCTATTGTTCTGTGCAATGAAATGACTGAGTTATTTCATACTGCAGGAACCAGGAATTAATATAAATTGGTATAAAACTGTATCAATAGAGATTGCCTTTCTTAAACAAGAACATAGATACAGTTAAACAATTTTTGTGCTCAGTATACTCACATATATTTGAAATTAGATGCATTAGTTTGTACACTTCTTTTCTTCATAACCTTCAATAGCAGTGAGTAAATGAGATTTTCCTTCTCTTTGTCTCTTCATGTCCCACATGTAGCATTAATAGATTATGTAGCAGTTTTATTTCCCGTTGCAATCTTCTCAGAAAAATCATACATTTTGATTCAAAACAACTTTTAATTTGTCAAAATTATGTTTTTATAGCTAACTTACCTCATTAAAACATCATCTGAAATGTGTAATTAAATGCTTTGAAACAGCTAAATTTTATTCTCAAAGGGAAAAACACTAACTCGGAGTCCTGGTTCCTCATTAATGTTCACTGTTATGACTGTGTCCAATTAAACCCTAAATCAGTTTACCTGGGGATGTACATCTGGGTGTATGTAGGATGAAGACCTTTGAATTCTGATTAACTTGAATCATACGTCAAAGACATCAAAATGCTCTGCAGCATCTAATGCTTTGCAGATCAATTCAAAAGGGAATAAAAGTTCCAAAGGAATTTATGGCTCTCCTTCTTCAGATTCCAGTGCTCTCATGTTAGTCATTCGGGACTGGGCCTTTCTTTTACCCTTTTACCTGCTGCTAGTGAATGAGCATAGAGCTCAGCTCTGCCCATCAGCTAGAGAGGGCCATGAGGGGCTCCTGGGTATTTCCCCCATAGAATTTCTCTGAATTTTAATAGACAGGATTTCCACAGTACGCAGAGAACTAACCCAAATGCAGGGGTTGGTCAGACAGATCCACCACCGTCCAGCACCTTGCACAGTAAGACACTGAGCCCCAGGCCCCTTTTACTTCAGGTGATAAATTGAGCAGAATTCATACTTTGACTTCAGAACGTCTCTACTGAAACAAATTACTATATCCATTAGTGCAAAACTTTGAAAACTGAGACATGAACAATAGGAAGAATGTAAAGAAAAGATTCCTAGAGGTTCCTCTCACTAAACTGTTATCAGTCACCCTTTAATTCACTTCTTCTTAAAACCCTTCTTAATCAACTTAGCTGTTAAACTTGCCTTCTGCTTCAAAAATGCCTCCTACTTCTTTCTCTCCATTGGCAAAATGTCTAGGGGCTGGAATGAGAGCATGGGCCTCTTCAGTGTGCAGATAAGCAGCCAGGTCTAGAGGACAGGAGTGTCCTTCCTAAAGCAGCACCATTTAGCCTGGGATATAGGTGGGAGAGCTGTTCAAGGACAGAGAACCACCAGTACAGGGCAGGCTCCAAACCCTTCAACAATGGGTAAACAGCTAAGTAGACAGTACAAAATGTAAAACTCAAAACCGTTGGGTTATTTCAGTGGCCCTGCGATTTCCTTCTTATACAGCCTTCCAAGGTCACAGGTAAATAAGTGGCTCATCTCCCCGGTTTCCAGTAGCCCTTAACAGTCATGACCTAAACGATGGCAGCACAGGCTGCTGTGCCCCTCCTGTGCTGTTAGCTACATCCCTCGGTAGTGACATTAGGCTCTTAAAGCACTGTAGGTCTTGGTGCAGTGCTGGCCTGCTGACTCTTCTGTGCTGCAGCTCTGCTCTTGGTATCCATCCTCATGGAAGCACCTTTGCCTCATAGGTACTCACCACTACACAACGTGAAGCTTCCGGAGGCAGATGACATCCAGTACCCTTCCATGCTTCTCCTCACTGCGGACCACGATGACCGTGTGGTCCCGCTGCACTCCCTGAAGTTCATCGCCACGCTTCAGTACATCGTGGGCCGCAGCCAGAAGCAAAGCAACCCCCTGCTCATTCACGTGGACACCAAGGCTGGCCATGGGGCTGGTAAACCCACCGCCAAAGTGATAGAAGAAGTCTCAGACATGTTTGCGTTCATAGCACGGTGCCTGAACATCGAGTGGATCCAGTAAATGGGATTTCTAGCTCCTCCCACCAATCACAGAAATCCTCAAGGGCTTTCACACCATCCTGACCAAGAAACCACTGGGCAGAATGCTGCCCTGCGTGAGCACTGTGCCTCTGCTCACAGACAGCAGCTGAGCAGAACTGCCATGGAGATTTTATCTTTTCTAGGCTTCGTCCTTCTAGCAAGCCCTTGATGTTTTTTTTTTTTTTTTCCCACTCTATCCAGGCACATATTTTAAAAGGGGGGAAAGGGGGCATGTTTGGGTAAGAAACTAAATGACAGTGAACATGTTGTGAATATTAGATCCCTGAACTAGTAAGGGATCTAAGTAAGGGTCATAGTTGGGCATACTCATATATAATAGCTCAGTGAAGTTACTTCTCTAACCATAGCGTATAACCTTAAATAAATGGGAGACCTCAAGGGAGACTCCACTGCAATACTAATAAATGCTATTTAAGAGTGGGAGGCTTTACTTCTGGTTCCTTTGCAGTGAATAGCCCTCAAAATGCAGATGGCAAATCAGAACGTAACCTTTATGCAACAGGTTAGTTTCCAAGCCGTTAGAACATTAGCACCACTGAAAAGAGGCTGAGCCGGTCCACCTCATCTCACTCTGATGGATGAGCTGTGGGAGATGGCTCACTGTCACCACTGTTCCCCACCCAGGTAAGATATGACTGAGCTCTTTCAGTTTGGAAGCCTCATTTTTAAAGATCTCTGGACTGGGATTGGGAAGATTGGCTTTTGGACAAGGGTGCTTGCTCTGAAAGCTGAGGACCTGCTGAGTTTGAATAACAGTGCACACATAAAATGCCAGGCAAAGGCTACATGTGCCTGTCACCCCAGCAGTGGGGGCAGCAATAGGTAGATCCTGAGCACTCAGTGGCCAACCAAGTTAGACAAAAATGGTGAGCTTCTGGTTCATTGGGACTGCCTCTCAAGGTAATAAAGTAAATGGTGACAGAGAAAGACAGCAGACATCCTCCGTCCATGTGCATGTGCACAGATGGGTACACCTGGACACTCACATGCTTGCACCACACACAGAAACCACATTATATACATACACACAAAAACTACGGACTGGAAAATTAAGATTATTCACCTGTTTGTCCATGTATTGGCCTGCTTACCAAGTATTTGTGGAAATCACACAACACAAGTAAGTTGCTCAAATAGAGGCATTTACCCAGTCTCTCCTTATAAACTGGAACCTGCAGCATTTCCCAAGCTTTCTCCCTCACAGATTGCTTTCCAGGAATGGAGTTATACTGTATAGTAGTAACATTTACACTTGCTCTGCCCCACCCCAGTAATTTTTGAGGAAACAATACAAAATTGCTTAAACTTAGGCTTTGGAAATAATGTTATGGGTGTATTTTAACATCTCACAAAATACTTTTCCTTTTTCTATCAAATTGGGAATGCTGATACCTAGTTTATAAGAAAAGGGATCTTTGTGTTAATTTATCAGATGTGATTAAAAGAAATACCTTAACTTTATAGAAGGTTGCTCACAACACTCATCATCCCAGTGACTGCATCCAGATCACATAAATCACACATATATGCCATTGAAGCATTATTGCTCTTTGAATTTTTATCAAATTGTGATCAAAGATTAGATATAGCATTTTCTTTCATGCCTTCCAATATACATACCAAACACAACTCAAAAATGGAACAAGATTTGTTTTGGTTTTCATTCTGGAATTATGCTGTCCACTAACCATTTGTTTACATGAGCACTATTCATAGTGTGGCTGGCATTTAACATTAGATTCTAACCCTTCTGGATAAAAACCATGCCACCAGCCTGCAGGCCACACTGAGACTGACAGCAGCAGGATTCATCTGAGAAATGCTAACTAGTTAACAGTGCAACTTCTGGCCAGCATGGCAGTGAGAACAAGAAATACGATTGGCCAGGGATGCCAAAGGCAGTCCCTGTGGGGCTACATAATTCATTTGAGGGGAAGGAGCTGACCTATCCCTACCCACGCATATTCCAGCTCACACAGAATCCTACAGAACCTTCCCACTGAGGTTTCCTAGACAACAGAAGGTGGGAGTGTAATGTGCAGGGCCTGCTTCAGGGTTAGACCTGTGTTCAAAGCCCAGCTCTCACTGGAGGTGACGATGAGGAATAAACAAAGCAATACATTTATGGGTGCCTAGCATATGTCACTTCTCTTTTCCAACCTAATTTTCATGTCTGTATTTTAGAGGGGCATGGCATCTACATACTGAGGATTATCTTTTTTTTTTTTTTGAGCTCTAAACATAGAAAGTAAGCAGTGATGAGAATGGCTCAGTGGGCAAAAGCACACACCACCAGAATTCATCTGGGATCTACATGGTGGAAGGAGAGAACTGACTCCTAGAAGTTGTTCTCTGGGTCGTTCATGCATACACAGGAAGTAAATAAACAATAAAGCGGTTTTAATTAGGAACAGGAACTAAGGTCTCTCCTGAGGTGTCAAGCAATGTTTCCTACTCATCACCACCTTTCTGTCCCTACATTGTCTTTCACCTGTGTTATATTGCCTGTGGCATTTACTGGGTGTGTGTGTGTGTGTTTTCTTGGAAGGCTTGCCTGCTAGCTACACAACATGATCTAACTACCTGGTCTAGAACCTTGCTGAGCCTCAGAGCATCTTAGCCTTAGTAAGGTAGTAACATTTATGAGTAGTAACAATTGTGGGTAGTAACATTATGCTCATACATGGAATATTGTGAAACCCTGCAATTAATCATTAGACAGCTACATCCAAATGGTGAGTTTTAGTTAGAAAAAGGAAGCCCAACAACAGTCTCTCCAGAGTTTGGGGATGGTTTTAGCAACCATGGGGAGCTTTCCAGGGGAAACCACACAACCCATACTCAGAACAAGGTGCAGACACCCAGGGGTGTTAATGGTGGGCTAGAAAACTGGTGGCGGTAGTGGCTAGAAAGAAGCCGACAAAAGGTTGTCCAGACAAGTGGAATGAGGACTGAGGCTGGAGGAGCAGAGCAGTATTCCAGGTCCTATAGGTGTGGAGACAGTCCTCTCATCAAGTAGATCCTCCCAGGGAGGATAGTGTCTCTCAGGCAGTTTCCCTGTCCCACTTTGCAGTATGCACCTGTGTGTGAATGTTTGTCCCCTTGCAGCCCTATGAAGCCTGTAGTGCTTCCTTGCTCCATTTATTTAGCAAAGGCCCAGGGTTTCCCAGCCAGGAGGTACACAATACCGTAACGCTAGCAATTGAGCCTCAGGGACGTTTATGATCTGAATGACTGTTTCCCCTAAAACTTAAATATTGAAACCTCGGTTTTCAGAATGGTAGGATGAGTCCAGGCCTCCGGGGTAATTAGGTCAGGAGTGGGATTGATGCCTTTCTGAAGGTCAGAGCCTCGTGCCTTCCACCCAGTCTGGGCACAGCTGCAAAGCTGCCGACTCTGGACCGGGAAGTTGGTCCTCTCCAGAGACTAGTTTTGCCAGCATCTTGTTCTTGAACTTTTGAGCCTCCAGAGCTGTCATTTCTGAATATGAGCCAACCAATATGTGGTGTTTTGTTACAACAGCCAAAACAGATGAAGACACTTGCTCTCCTGTTAAGGAATCAATGTACAAGAAATGCGATTTCAGGAATTAGCATTTGAAGAGACACAGCAGGACATGTATAGTTCATGTTAAGAAATGGCATTTCAGTCAATGTAAAGAGGCCACATTTCAGCAAACCCCTGGACAGAATGCAGGGACAAACTGAGCAATGGTGTGAGGGCAGAGCTGGAGGTGGAAAACAACCAAGCCCCCAAGGGAGAGCGGGGAACAAGGTAGGGTTGGGGGACAGGCTGGAAATAGTCGAATCACCCCAGGAGAAGCCACGTGGTGAGACTGAGAAGGGACCCAAGAGGAGCCTGGTTGAAGCAAGAAGGTCACTTGGAGCAGCAATTGGTCCTACCACCTTGAAAGGAGCTCAAGGCTAAAAGCCCAGGAACCCACAAATAGTGTGCTGCATGATAGACAAACCTCACGCCAAGTGAAAAGCCTGGCTCAGATGACCATGGGAAGCATATTCCATTTAGGTAAAATGACAGTTCAGTGGGTGCGTGGGATTGGGGTGGGGTGGAAATAGAGGTTAACTGTCTAGGGATAAAGGATGTTACTTGGGTTGTGAAACTTCCAACACTGTTAAGGTGAAGGTTGCTCCATTCAGTAAACTTATATCAGTCATATGCTTCACGAGAGTACATTTCATGCTATGAAAATTGTGCTTCAATAAAGATGTCAAACTTTGGTGATGAAAGAGAAAAGCAGCAATAAGTTTCTGGATGGTGTCATCCAGACATAGCCTGAATGCACTGCAATGTCCAGTAAGAAAGTCAGGGACAGAGCAGCTGTGATAAAAGCTTGCATATCATGTGCTAAGAGCACAGGGATATTTTAAGCAGGAGTCCTTAATATCACAGATCAGATCTCAGGGCAGAGCTGTCCAGCTTCCTCCATTGACATAGCTGCTTAGACCAGGCCAGCCTGCTGGTCCCCTCGCTGGCGTCAATGCTCAGGCGGTCCAGGCTACAGACTGCTTCAGGCCAGAGGCAGCCGGGAAGCTCCAGGGTGGGCCAGGTCCACTCACAGCTGGCTGCATTAAGGCTGGTAAATGTTCAGGCTCTGATTTTATCTAAGGAGCAGGGGGAAATGGGTGGCCGTTTGTAGACATTCTCAGTATCAAATAACCCTTAGAATTGTAAACATAAATACCTTAATGGTACCAGATGACTTAGGGAATTTTTCACGGTTTGGCAATGAAAACACAACTTTTCTTCTGACTCCTGAGTACTAAAGGCTTTTACTAAGTAGCAAGAGGAACCCCTAGTCACTATAACAAGGTGAATTAAGTTTAGTTAACCTGAAAACAAGGTCAGCATCAAGAATAACCACCCAGAAAACTCCAGGGGAAAGCCTAGAAGTCAATTCAACACCTGGACACAGGAATAGGATGTGGCTAAGCGATAGCTGGAATTATCCACAGATCCTTGCAAACTCCTTCCCCAGAAGTGCAGGCTACAGAACACACACACAGCTCTCTCTTCCCTATCTCAGTGGAGAATTCTGTGATCCATCAAGACACAGTGAAGTCTAATGGCTTCTGAGAGGAGGATGACAGAACTTCAGCATCTGGTACCTGCTGCACTTCAGAGTTGCTGATTGCTATTCCTTGTGATAAGGAATCACAGTACTTGGGTAAAGCTGACTTAAGGTTGGCTTGGTAAAGGAGTGAGCAGTAGTGTAGAGAGAGGTGAAGTGTGGATTCCAGAACAGACTTTAAGAAACAGATGTAAGAAATAGGCCTACTTCGTGCTCCTGATCTTGGTATCTGCTTTTTGTCTATCCCTAGCTGCAGCATAAGGTCAAGAGTCTCATGATGCAGCCTGAAACAATCATAAGTGGTGCAGAGGTGGGACCAGAACCAATTCCCAGTATCCTGACCACACCACGTGTACAGTGGCACACACTTGCACTATACCTCAGAAACTGCAGTTTTAGAAAACTAATTGTAATCATTACATTGTCAGAAAGTAAAGGCTATTTTTCATTAATTTATTTATTCATTTTATATCACAATTGCACCTCCCTCTTCTCCCAATCCCACCCTCACACCCTCTTCCCCCCACTTCCTGCTCTCCTACTTCCTCAGAGAAGAGGACACTCCCCCAACCCTCTCCTGCACATCAAGTCACATCAGGACTCAGTTCATCCTCTTCCACTGAGACCAGACAAGGCAGCCCAACTATGGGAAAGGGATCCAAAAGCAGGCAACAGAGTCCAAGTCAGAGATAGCCAATTGTTAGGGGCTCCACATGAAGATCAAGCTGCCCACCAATTACCTATGTGCAGGAGGCCTAGATGCAGTCCATGCATGTTCTTTGGTTGGTGGTTCAGTCTTTGTGAGTCCCCATGGGCCCAGGTTAGTTGACTCTGTGGGTGTTCTTGTGGTATCCTTGACCCCCTCTGGCTCACTCAGTCCTTCCCCCAACTCTTCCACAAGACTCCCTGAGCTCCACCTAATGTTTGGCTGTGGGTCTTTGCATCTGTTTCCATCAGCTGCTGGATGAAGCCTCTCAGGGAACAGGTAAGCTACGCTCCTGTCTGCAAGCATAAAAGAGTATCCTTAGCAGTGTCAGAGGTTGGGTCTCTCCCATGGTATGGGTCTCAAGTTCGGCCAGTCATTGGTTTGCCATTCCCTCAATCTCTGCTCCATCTTTATCCCTGCACATCTTGTAAGCAGGACAAATTTTGGGTCAAAGGTTTTGTGGGTGGGTTGGTGTCCCTCTCCCTCCATTAGAAGTCCTGCCTGGCTACAACAGGTGACCAGTTCAGTTTCCATATCCCCTGCTGCTAGGAATCTCAGCTAGAGTCACCCCCATATCCTAGGAGCCTCCCTCATCCCAGGTCTCTAGCTTGTTCCAGAGATGCTCCATTGATTTCTGTTCTCTCTCCCAGCCCTCTCACCCCACCCCCACTCTTCCCACACATTATCCCCACCCTTGACCCCCTCCCCACCCCCTCACTTATCGAGTTCCCTCTCTCCATCCACTTCCAATGTCTTTTATTTCCCCTTCTGAATGAGATTGAAGCATCCTCCCTTGGGCCCTCTTTGTTTCTTAGCTTATTTGGGTCTGTAGATTGTAACAAGGTTATATGTACTGTATGGCTAGTATCCACTTATGAGTAAGTACATACCACGTGTGTCTTTCTGGGTCTGGGTTACTTCACTCTGGATGATATTTTCTAGTTCATCCATTGGCCTGCAAATTTCATGATTTCCTTGTTTTTAATAGCTGAGTAATATTCCACTGCATAAATGTACCACATTTTCTTTATCTACTGTTGAGGGACATTTCCAAAAAACTGATATGAACATAGTTGAGCAAATGTCCTTGTGGTATGGTGGAACATCCTTTGAGTATATGCCCAGAAGTGATATAGCTGGATCTCGAGGTAGAGCTATTCCAACTAGTCCAGTATTCTGATAAAGCACCAGATTAATTTCCAAAGTGCAAGTTTGCACTCGCACCAGCAATGGAGGGGTGTTCCACTTGCTCCACATCCTCTCCAGCATGTGATGTCACTTGAGTTTTTTTTATCTTAGCCGTACTGATAAATGTAAGATGAAATCTCAGAGTCATTTTGATTTTCATTTCCCTGATGACTAAGGACATTGAACATTTCTGTAAGTGCTTCTCAGCCATTAGAGATCCCTCTTTTGGGAATTCTGTTTAGCTTTGTACCCCATTTTTCAATTGGGTTATTTGGTTTGTTGGTGACTGACTTCTTGAGTTCTTTATATATTTTGGATATTAGCTCTTTGTCAGATGTGGGTTTGTTAAAGATCTTTGCCATTCTGCAGGCTGCCATTTTGTCTGATTGACAGTGTTCTTTGCCTTACTACTGCTCTGTGGTACAACTTGAAATCAGGGATGGTGATATCTTTAGAAGTTCTTTTATTTTACAGGATATTTTTTTCACTATCCTGGGTCTTTCATTTTTCTATATGAAGTTGAGAATTGCTCTTTCAAGGTCTGTAAAGAATTGTGTTGAGATTTTGATGGAAATTGCATTGAAGCTGTAGAATCTTTGGGTAAATTGGCCATTTTTACTATGTTAATCCTACCAATCCACAAACATGGGAGATCTTTCCATCTTCTGCAATCTTCTTCAGTTTCTTTGTTCAGAGACCTAAGTTCTTGTCATACATATCTTTCACTTGCTTGGTTAGAGTTACACCAAGAAATATTATATTGTTTGTGGCTATTGCAAAGTGTGTTGTTTCTCTAAATTTCTCAGTTCATTTACTGTTTGTATAAGGGAGGGCTACTGATTTTCTTTTCTTTCTTTTTTTTTTTTTAGTTAATTTTATATCCAGCCACTTTGAAGGTGTTATCAGCAGTAGGAGTTCTCTGGTAGAACTTTTGGGTTGCTTATGAATACTATCATATCATCTGCAAATAGAGATACTTTGACTTCCTCCTTTCCAATTTGTATCCCTTTGATCTCCTTTAGTTGTCTTATTGCTCTAGCTACAACTTCACATACTATGTTGAATAGATATGGAGAGAGTAGACAGACTTGTCTTGTCCCTGATTTTAGTGAAGTTGCTTTAAGTTCCTCTCCATTTAATTTGATGTTGGCTATCGGGTTGTTGTATATTGCCTTTATTATGTTTAGGTATGGACCTTGTATCCTTGCTGTCTCCAAGACTTTTATCATGAAGGGGTATTGGATTTTATCAAAGGCTTTTACAACATCTAACGAGATGATCATGTGGTCTTTTTTCTTTCAGTTTGTTTATATGGTGGATTACATTGATAGATTTTTGTATGTTGAACCATCCCTGCATCCCTGGAATGAATCCTACTTGATCATGCTGGATGGTCTAATGATTCATTGTATCTTCTCAGTGTTGTTATTTCCCCCTTTTCATTTCTGATTTTGTTAATTTGGATACTATCTCTCTGCCTTTTAATAGTTTGGCTAAGGGTTTGTCTATCTTGTTGATTTTCTCAAAGAACTCTTGGCTTCATTGTTCTTTGTATTGTTTACTTTGTTTCTAACTTATTGATTTCAGCCCTGAGTTTGATTATTTCCTGCAATCTACTCCTCTTGGGTGTGTTTGCTTCTCTTTGTTTCTAGAGATTTTATGTGTGCTTTTAAATTGCTAGTATGAGAACTCTCCAATTTCTTTATGAAGGCACCTATTGCTATGAACTTTCCTCTTAGCACTGCTTTCATTGTGTCCCAAAAGTTTAGGTATGCTGTGCATTTATTTTCATTGAATTCTAGGAAGTCTTTAATTTCTTTATTTCTTCATTGACCCAGTGGTCACTGAGTAGAGAGTTGTTCGATTTCTATGAGTTTGTAGACTTTCTGTTATTTTTGTTGTTGTCGAAGCCTAGGCTTAATCCATGGTGGTCTGATAAGATACAGGGAATTACCTGTTGAAGCTTGCTTTGTTACTCAGTGTATGGTCAATTTTAGAGACAGATCCATGAGGTACTGAGAAGAAGGTATATCCTTTTGTGTTTGGGAAAAATGTTCTGTAGATATCTGTTAGGTTCATTTAATTCATAATATCTGTTAATTTTATTATTTCTCTTTTTAGTGTCTGTCTTGATGATCTGTCCATTTGTGAGAGTGGGGTATTGAAGTCTCCCACTATTAATGAGTATGTTTCAATGTGTAATTTAAGCTTCAGTATTTTTTTTTTTTAACGAAAGAGTGTGCCCTTGCATTTGGGGCATAAATGTTCAGAATTGTGACATCATCTTGGTTCATTTTTCCTTTGATGAATATGAAGTGTCCTTCCCATCTCTAATTTTGGTTGAAAATCTATTTTATTAGATACTAGAATGGCTACTCCAGCTTGTTTCTTGGGTTCGTTTGCTTGGAAAACTGTTTTTCCAATCCTTTACTCTGAGGTAAAGTCTATCTTTGTTGCTGAGGTGTGTTTCTTATACACAACAGAATGATGGATTTGTTTATGGATCCATTCTGTTAGCATGTGTCTTTTTATTGGGGAATTGAATCAATTGATATTGAGATATATTAGTGACCAATTATTGTTAGTTATTTTGATGGTGGTGGTGGTGGTAGGGTGTGTGTGTGTGTGTGTGTGTGTGTGTGTGTGTGTGTGTGCACTCACATGCATGAGCATCACTTTTTTTTTTTTTTTTTTTTTTTTGCTGGTTTTGCTGGTGTGAGGTTATTTATTTCCTGTGTTTTCTTGTGTGTATTTGCCCTCCTTGGGTTGGAGTTTACCTTCTGGTATCTTCTGTAGGGTTGGATTTGAGGATAGATATTGTTTAAATTTGGTTTTGTTGTGAAGTATTTTGTTTTCTTCATTTGTGGTTATTAAATTTTTGCTGAGTACAATAGTCTGGGCTGACATCTCTGGTCTCTTAGGGTCTGCAAGATATCTGCCAAGACCCTTCTGGCTTTTAGAGTCTCTGTTGAAAAGTCGAATGTAATTCTGATAGGTCTGCTTTTATATGTGACTTGATCTTTTCCCCTTGCAGCTTCTAATATTCTTTCTTTGTTCTGCACATTTTGTGTTTTGTTTATTATGTGGCAGGAGGATTTTTTTTTTTTGGTCCAATCTATTTGGTGTTCTGTAAGCTTTTGTATGTTCATAGGCATCTCTTTCTTTAGGTTGGAAAAGTTTTCTTCTATGATTTTGTTGAAAAATTTTTCTAGGCCTTGGAAACTGAGAATCTTCTCCTTTTTCTATTTCTATTATTCTTAGGTTTGGTCTTTTCATTGTTTCCCGGATTTCTTTGATGTTTTGTGACAGGAATGGTTTAGATTTAAAATTTTCTTTGACTGAGGTATCCATTTCTTCAATAGTATCTTCTACACCTGAGATTCTCTCTTCCATCTCTTGTATTCTGTTGGTGATGCTTGTGTCTGTAATTCCTGTTCTCTTCTGTAGGTTTTCCATCTCCAGGATTCCTTCCAGTTTTTAATTGCTTCTATTTATATTTTCAGGTCTTGCACAGTTTTATTCATTTCCTCTTTAAAGGTGTCTATCATCTTTATAAGACTGTTTTTAGGGTCATCTTCTTGTGCTTTGGCTGTGTTAGGATATCCAGGGCTTGCTGTAGTAGGGTAGTTGGTCTCTGGTAGTGCCAAATTGCACTTGCTTTGCTGGTTATGTTTTTACACTGACCTTTAGCTATCTGCTTGTCCCTGGTGTTATCTGGATGTTCATGATGCTGACAGGACTTCTAGGGGAGCCAGGGAGCGCCTTGGGCCTGTGTGTTCCTGGGACCCAGCAGGCCTCCTTGGGAGGGAAGGCAATGGAGCTGGGGGAGGGGCATGTCAGCATGGAGCTCACCTCTACTGGCTGTGCCCCAGGTGGACCAAGAAGGCAGAGGAAAGGTGGGATAGCATCTGACCAGTATGTTCCTGGTGCCTGGCAAGCTCCTAAGCAGGGAAGGCAATCAAGTTCTGGGGGACAGTGTGCAGCTCACTTCCACTGTCTGTGCCCCATGTGGACTTCTGCTCCTTGTATTTTTTTTTTTAAGAACAGGAAAGTTGCTTTATGAGTACACGTACAGTCCTCCATCTACATTTCCCTCATGCTGACCTATCCACAGTTATCAGACCATATATATCCCATTACATTATCCTCCACCTTGTTTAAATTCAAATCTTCTGCCCAAACAGCCTGTTTGCAAGGGCAGCCCTTACTTTGAGCTTATCTCTTAAATGGAAGATAGATGTGAATGATGGAATGGGGTGAAGGGATCCTATAGATCGTCCAAGTCCCACTTCTTGTTATATAGCTTGCCAGTCTATTGTAAAACTCTGACCCTTGCCTTTAGTATAAAGCATCGATGTAAAAACTAACACAATGCGGTGCCCGGCGTGGTGGAGCACACCTTTAGTCCCAGCACTCGGGAGGCAGAGGCAGGTGGATCTCTGTGAGTTCAAGGCCAGCCTGGTCTACAAAGTGAGTCCAGGACAGCCAGGGCTACACAGAGAAACCTTGTCTCCAAAAATCAAAAACAAACAAGCAAACAAAAAAACCCAAAAAACAAAAAGCTAACACAATGCCTTAACCAAAAGATTGGTCATTAGACCAATCATGGACTGAGTATTCTCAAAAAGGAGTTAGATTAGAAGTAACCAGGAAAATTATCTTGGTGGCCATGTCTCCCACTAGTCAGAATGTCCCAAGTGGTTAACTGTCCTCAAGGCTGCCGATATGCTATTCCCAAAATTTAAAAACGAAAGTACCAGGACATTTTCCTATACATGTCCACTAACAGAGGTCTCTATTCTTCTTCACCCTCTGCCTCAGTCTCTACCTTCTGGATGTTTCTAGAACATAAAAATAAAAGTACACTAAAGGACTAACTGGTGAAACATGACTTAGAAGGGGAGAGGGCCACATTGCCTCACAAATATGCCATATCCCCAAAATACTCATTTAGTTCCTAAGACTTGTTACATTTATTTCCCTAGGGCCATGTTTAATCCTTTTGGGGATCATGATATGGGGTCCTGTTGTCTTATTTTAAAGAGCCTAACCATTGCAAAGTTGTTTACTAGGCTCTGATCCTCAGGACAGGAGCAGTAGACAGGGCTGTATGCATCATAGTGACTCCAAAGGGTTGAAGACAAATACAGATCATCTACAGATACATGGATGTTTTACTCATTCTCAAATTTAAATTAAAGAGCAATTTATAAAAGTAAGTGAGTAGTTTTTTGTATCAAGTTCATCATTCTTTTTCAAGAGTGAGGTTTTCTGTGTCAGACTCAGAAAAGTCTTTGCATAATTTTGTACATTAGCCCCTAATCCCTTAATCTCCACCCATCAACCCTGCACCACCCCCAGGTTTTTTTCCCCATTGGATAGATTTTCATTTATTTATTTTTCCTATGCATTGGTATTTTGCCTGCATGTATGTCTGTGTGAGTGTCAGATCCCTTGGACAGTTGTGAGCTGCCATTGGAATTGAATCTCAGGTCCTCTGGAAGAGCATCCTGTGTTCTTCACTGCTGAGCCATCTCTCCTGCCCCCTTAGATAGATTTTCATTGTGTATCCCAATGCCTCCTTGAACTTTCAAAGTCTGGACTCAGTCCCCCAAATTCCCAAGTGCTGGAATTATATAGGCATGCACCACTGTACCAAGCTCCTTTAGCTTCTTTTCTAAGGCAGCTTGGGAATGGGATTGTAGCCCATTGCTTGTCCAACATGTGGGAAGCCTTGGTTGGATTCAATCCCCAGCATTTACTCTTGTAATCCCAGCACTAAACAGGCAGAGACAAGAAGATCCTTGGTGCTCACAGACCAGCCAGTTTGGCATAATAGGCACGCTCTGGGCCTGTGAGAGACTCTGTCTCAAAAAAATGTGGATAGGAGGGATAGAAAAATGGCTCAGTGGGTAAGATGCTTGCATGTCTTCCAGAGGACCAAAGTTCAGTCCTCAGTCCTCACACTGTGAACTGGGCAGCTCACAGCCACATGCAATTCCAGACCCAAAGAATGAAACTTACTCTTCCCACTTCCTCAGGCATGCACATACACATGAATTTTAAAATATGAGTAAGTCTTTTAAAAGTGACTAATGTCTGAGAAATGATCCCTCAAGCTTGACCTCTGATCTCAATGCAAATAAGCACATATGTGTATCCATGTGCATCTACATGCATACATTTATGTACACAGAGAGAGGGGGGGAAAGAAGAGAGAGAGAAGTTGTTGGAAAGGACAAAAAACTGACAAGATTTCAACCAGCCTAATCAAGAAAAAAGAGAGAAAACACAAATAGAAATGAAAAATAAGACATATACAACTAATGCCACAGAAACACAAAGAGCCATCAGCAGCTGCCCGGAACTCTTCTGTCCAAAACCTGAAAAAATATAGAGGAAATGGAAACATTCCTAATCTCATACAAACTACCAAATTTGAAGCGAGAAGAAATAGGAAATTTAAGCAGACAAAGAGTAATGAGATCAATGCAGTAATTAAGTTTCCTGTCTAAAGATAAAATGCCCAGGACCGAATGGCTTCACTAATGAAGTCTATAAACATTTAACAGAACTAACTTGAGTCCTTCCTAAAATAATTTTTTAAACACAAATGGAAGGAAATCTGTACAATTATTTTAACAGCAATCAAAATTACCCTGATGTCAGGAAAAACATATAAACAAAAAAAAGAAAACTATAGATTCATAGCTCTGATGAACATAGGTGCCAAAGTTCTCAACCGAGCAAATTAAATTCAGCAGTACATCAAAAAGGTTATACAGTAGTGCAATGATAATTAAATACAGATAAGTTAACAGATGTGATCTAAGACTTCAACAGGATGAAGCGCAAAAAGCATAGGCTTGTAACAATGGACGTAGAAAAAGCCTTCAGCAAGAGTCAATATGTCATGATTAAAAATTCTGTACAAGTTAGGCACAGAAAGGACAGCATACCTCAAAACATTGAACGCTATACACATACGTGTGAGCATCCTTGCACACACACATACATGTATCTACACTTACAACTACATCCTTTCTGATCTGAAACAAGACAAGGATATTAACCTCCTCTACTCTCATTTAACTTGCACCAGCTGCATAATGGCTCAGCAGATAAAGGCCATGCCACAAAGCCTAACAACCTGAGTTTATCTCAAGAACCCATGTGGTGGAAGAAGAGAAAAGGTTCCTGCAAATGGCCTCTGGCACACACACACACACACGCACAAATAAAAGTAACATTTTAAAAAAGAATAGGTAAACAAAGGACAAACAAATCAGAAAGTTTAAATGTCCATTTTCACATTATATATACAAAAGCTCAACACTCTTTCAAAAACTAAATAAAATTTTAAGAATTTAACTGGCAGAATGAAAAAAACACATTAAAAAGTGGAATATTCTGGCAAGTTGAAATGCCACATACCTGTAATCTCAACTACTGTAGGAGTAAAGACAAGCCTGTCTCCAAAACCAAACACAAAACAAATGACAACAAAACCCAACAGTGGCATATTTATATACCAGTAATGAACTTCCTGAAGAAAAAAATGGAAGAAAGCATAAATAAATTAATAAATTTTTCCAAGGAAGGAAAAGATCTATACCATAAAAATCGTTAAGACACTGGTGAAATTATAGAAGGCATCGTTATAGGAAAATAATCCTTATTAATAGATAAGAATATTGTTTAAATGACTGACTATACTTCCCAAAACTACTTATATGTTCAATGCAATCCTTATTAAAACACTATGACTTTCTTCAGAGAAATAGAAAAGGCAATCCTAAAACTGAAATGTAACCACAATAGACCTAAAATAGCCAAAGCAATCCCTGTGTGGGAGATGGCTGGAGATATCACAGCGACTAACTTCAAAATGTACTAAGTGATAGCATCCAAAACAATGCAACACTGGAGTATAAAACAGATTGAGGACCGACAGGACAGAGCAGAGCTCCAAGAAGTCAATCCCTGTTCACATGCCTACTGATTTTTCAGGAAGGCGCCAGGGTTACCTTCAGTCGGTGCTGCTGGCAAAATTTAGTCTGTAAATACAGAATACTAAAACCAGATCCTTCTTGGTACACACTGAGAACAACTAAAGATGTATAAAAGGCCCTAAACATAAAATTAACGTCACTTCAAGATGCTAGCATAGAGAATGATGTTTGTTTTTCAGAGAAAACCCTAAAAGCACAGGAGACAGTAGAAACAGGGAAATGGAATGTGTCAAAGTAGGAGATTTCTGTATAGGAAAATAAATAATGTTAAGAGGCAACTTAAAGAATGGGAAAATTATCAAACTGCCATCCAACAGGAGATTAATGACTAGAATATGTTAAGTACTCCAAACACTGAACACTAAAAACTCATAAACTTTTAAAAATTGTTCAGAGATCTGAACATACATCCCTTAAGAGGAGACATACAAATGGTCAACAAATATGTTTTAAATTTTTAATAATTAATTTTAATGATCAGAGGAATATCACAAATGAGAACCACAATGCAGTGCCATTTCGTCCTAGTAAGAGTGACTGCTATCAGAAGGCAAAAGGCTCACAAACCACTCCCTACAGCCATTATAGAAAACAGATTAGCAAATCCTCAAAGCAAAACCAGGACAATCACACATTCTGTAAATTCTACTGCTAAGTATATACACTAAAGAGATAAAAAGCAGTACGTTAAATGTATATTTGCAAGCCAGGGATGGTGGCAAATGTGGTTAATTCCAGCAATCAGGAGGCAGAGACAGGCAGATCTTGGTGAGTTCAAGGCTAGCCTGTTCTACACAACAAATTCCAGGACATCCACAGCTGTTTCATAGAGAAACCCTGTCTTGAAAAACAAGCAAATGAACAAACAAAGCAAAAATGAAGATAAAAGAAATATTTACATGCCCACATTTATTGGTACAGTATCCACAAGAAATCAGACTAAATGTCTGTCAGTGGGTGACTGGATAAAGACAGTGGTTCATATACACAATGGAATACTAGTCAACTGTTCAAAGAAGAAAGTCTTGTCATTTGCAGCAGTAATGATGAAAACTAGAGATTATCATATTAAGCAAAATAAGCTGGACACAGGAAGACAAATACTACACATTCTCACACATTTGTGAATGCTATAAGTCAGTGTCACAGAAAGATGATTAGAACAGTGGTCACCGGGAAAAGAGAAGGACACTGTAGAGGGTGGAAAAAGAAGATATCGGTGTTGTATAGCACAGTGAAGTAACAATTGGTTTAAACAGTCTAATACATTTCTAAATTTCTAGAAAGATATCAAATCCCAACAAGAATTAATGTCTGATGAGACAGAAATGCTTATTATCCTGACTTGATTACACATTGTGTCCTTGTGTCAAAGTACCATGATGCAATCCATAAAAATGTTGAAATATTATATATCAGGATTTAACAGGAGAAGGAGTCTTCCAACAGGTCTGGATCACTACCAGAAGAATCTTTACCAGCACTGAGTGAGAAGGTTCCTGTCATTCATCCCCAGCAGCATATGGTGATGTCTGTTGCAGATTTGGCCATTCTAATGGGTGCATCGTGGTTCCTCACTGATGTTTTCATTTGCATGCTCCTGATGACATGGATGTGGACAACTTTCTATTTAGCTATGTTCTGTATATATACACTCTGAATATCTTCTCTAAATATAGTATAATTTTCTCAGATATTTTATTATGAATGAGTGTATATTTAAAACTATTTTCTACATATGTTTATACATACAATCATGTTATGTTTCTTCTCTGGTCTATTTTTTTAAATGTTGAATCAGCCCTATACAATTCTTTTCTACATTATTGAATTCTACTTGCTACCATCTTGTTGAGTCTTGCATCTATTTTTATGAGAGATATTTGCTTTTAGTTTTTTTGTTTCTTGCAATATTCATAAAGATTTTTCATAAATATTTTTAAAGATTTATTTTATCTTTTTATTTATTACATCAGGTTACATCTCCATCATAGTGTCCTATTTCCACCCCTTCCAGTCCCACCCTCCACCCTCTACCCCCTAACCCTTCCATCCCATTCCTCTGGAGTGGAGTGTCCCTACATAACAGTCCCCTGCCCCAGTTCAGCAGTCATATGAGGGCTAAGAGCCTCCTTATACACTGGAGGCATGTAAGGCAGCACCACTAGGGCAAAGTGTCTCATTGACAGGAAAAAAAGTCTATGTTCATGTTCCCTTTGGTGCATTCATTGTAGTATAGTTATCCTGTACTATATGGCTAAAATCCAACTATAAGTGAATAGATGCCATGAGCATCCTTCTGGGTCTGGGTTAGCTCACTCAGGATGAGCTTCTCTACTTCCTTACATTTGGCTTCAAAATGCATAATTTCATTGTTTCTGATAGCTGAGTAGTATTTCATTGTGTAGATGTGCCACAGTTTTTTAATCCATTCTTCAGTTGAGGGACATCTGGGTTATTTCCAGTTTCTAGCTATTACAAATAAGGCTACTATGAACATAGATGAGGAAACTTCCTTGTGATTCGGTGAGCAATCATTTGGATGTATACCCAGAAGTGGTATGATCCATCATTTACAAAGAACTCAAGAAATTAAATGCCAAAAAACAAATAATCCAATCAAAAAAATGGGGAACAGAGCTAAACAGAGAATTCACAAAGGAGGAATTCCTAAAGGCTGAGAGACACTTGAAGAAATGCTCAGCATCCTTAATCATCAGAGAAATGCAACTCAAGATGACTCTAAGATTCCATCTCACACCTGTCAGAATGGCTAAGATCAAAAGCTCATATGACAGCACATGCTGGCAAGGGTGTGGAGAAAGGGGAACCCTCCTCCATTGCTGGTGGGAGTGCAGGCTTGTGCAACCACCATGGAAATCAGTCTGGAGATATCTTAGAAAACTTGGATTTATTTTATTTTTATTTATGGGTGTGCATGTTATGTGCATATGCATGCAGGTGCCCATGAAGGCCATGAAAGGATGTTGAAGTCCCTAGAGATGGAGTTACCAGTGATTGTGAGCCAGCCAAAGTAGGTGTTGGGAACCAAACTCAGGTTCTCTAGAAGAACAGCCAGTGTTGCACCCAGAATCTTCTCTCTCTCTCTCTCTCTTTAAATATTGGCCTCAGAGTGTAATTTAGAAAGTATTGTTCCTGTTATCCCAGCAATTGTAGAGAATTGCTTAAGTGTTATGTAGACTTCACCAGTGTATCTATTTGGACCTGCTGCTTTCTGCTCTGGAAGGCCGTTCATTAAGTATTCAGTTTCATTAGAAGATACAGGCTGATTGGGGTTGACTGGATCTGTAGATTTTTTTTTTTTGCGTGAGTTGAGGCAGTTTATATCTTTTATGGACCTGTTCCCTTTCCTCTGGGTTACCATGTGTGTAGTTACAGAGCTCTTCTCAGTATTCCTTTATTGTCCCTTCAGTTTCCATGAGATCTGCAATGATTATACATACCTCTTTCACTTCCTAGAGTAGCAACTGTGCCCTCCTTCTTTGAGTCTTCCTTACTCTAATGAGAGACTTATCAATTTTATTGATTTCTGCAGGCTCAGCTTTGGTTTATTCTCTCTATTTATATTCTATTTTTACTAGCTTTATATTGAAATTATTTTCCATTTTCATTTAATTTTTCATTGTATTTTTGTTTCCTAAGATGGAAACTTAGAAGAGTGGTTTAGACTATTTCTTCGTTTTTAATACATGCATCCCATGTTCTAAATTTCCCTCCAAAGCAGTGCTTTCTTGTATACTAGCTCCATAAGCTATAATAAGGTTCAAAATATTTTAAAGTTTTTCAAGAGCTGTCTTTGACCCAGATGTTATTTAATCTGTACATTTTAAGGATTTCTCCTTTATCTGTTATTGATAAAGCTGGTATCATATGATTGGCTGTCTTCACTTCGTTAAAAATGTATGTTATGGCCCAGAATGTGATATGTCTTGAAAAGTGCTTTGAGAGTCTATGGGGACTCATCAAGGGTCTAGATAGACTCTCCTATTACTTTTTGCTGCACATAAATCAACACTGCTCTATTTGGAATTATGGGTTTCTGTGTTTTGGCAAACTGACCCTTTTATTCTTATGTGATGATTTTATTTTTTTCCCTGATAACTTTCCCTGTTTTGAAATTGCTCTGTCTGAAATTAACATAGCGGCTTGTGCTTTATTCCTTCAATAAGAGGTTGTCGGATCTCCTGGGGCTGTTGTTTTAGGTGATTATGAGCCATCTGATGTGGGTTTTGAGAACCAAACTCTGGTTATTTGCAAGAGCAGCAACTGCACCTAACCAATGAGTCATCTTTCCAGCAACCAAGACTTTGGATTTTCACCTACTCTAACCATGTCTTTTAACTAGATCATTTAGGTAATTAAAATTCATTCATTGTTGGTAAAATTGTATGAATATCTACTAATAACTGGATATTAGCCATTTAGTACAGGATAACTATCCTACAACCAACAGACTGAAAGGAACAGGAACATGGACTTTGTTACCTGTTAGTGGGGCACTTTGCCCTAGTGGTGCTGCCATGTTTGCCCCAGTACAAGAGGATTAGCCCTCATATGACTTATGAACTGAGAGGGGATGAGATGTGGGGGCACTCCACACTGGAGGAGTAGGATAGGTGAGAGAGGGTTGGAGGGTGGGACCAGGGGGGTGGAGGGAGGGGGCTGTGATGGAGATGTAGCTTGAAGTAATAAATAAATGTAAAAAATAATTAGATCTGACTGTCCAGCAGGCATGCAAGCAGGAGGTGAGCAGAGTAGGAAGTCTGTGCAGTTGGTGCAGCACTTGGCATAATGCTAAATTACCCATCAAAAGGGAAGGAAAAATAGTTCCTCAAGCAAGTCAAAACTAAGAAATTTTGTTCCTAGGCGATCTTTATTTTGCCAGCAAAATTTTGCAAGAAGCTCTCTAAGCAAAGGAAAATGGTAGATCTCGGAAACTTAGATGTACATGAAGAAAAAGAAGTACATCAAAGAGGGAACAAGTGAAGGGAAACAAAACTTCACTTTTCTTTTTCTTAATTCATCTACAGGAATCAGAAGTTTGTTTTAACTGATAGCAATAGTCACTCATATATTTGTATATGTATATTATATATAATATATACACATATATATAACATTCATACACATACACACACAGACACACACTTCCATGCTTACATACATGTGAACTAACAGCAGTGACTGATCAAACAGGAGGGAAGAAGTGAGATTCTTTTGTTGTTATAAGATGATCCCTTTCATGTGGGGAGGTGCCATGTTTTACAGAAATGAACTTGTATACTTTAGAGTAAACACTATGTAATGTAATAAGAAGTCCAAATGACCCATGACTTATTATGAAATTTTTTCAAGTGTGTGATGGTATAAGATAAAAATGATTCTTGAAAAAAAAAAAGATTGAAAATGTGTGTGTGTGTGTGTGTGTGTGTGTGTGTGTGTGTGTGTGTGTATTCACACCTGAGTTCAGTGTTCATGGAGGCCAGAAGAGGATGTCAAATTCCTTGGAGCTAGAATTATAAGCAGTTGCCAGTCAATATGGATACTGGGAACCAAACTTTGGTCCTCTGTAAGAGTAGCAAGTGCTCTTTACCACTGGGCCATCTTTCTAACCACATGATACTAATTCTTATTTGGCAGAAACCATAGATTGTCCTTCTGAGATCCCTGGGCTAGTGACATATGGTTTGGTGGTCACTGGTAACTGCTCACCCCCTGATTGCATGCCTTCTGGCCAGTCAAATCTAATTGTTTTTGCTTTTTTTTTTTTACATGTATTTATTACTTCAAGTTATATCTCCATCACAGCCCCCTCCCCCCTTCCTGGTTCCACTCTCCCACCCTCTACCCCCTCTCCTACCTATCCTATTCCTCCAGTGTGGAGTGCCCCCACATCTCAGCCCCCCTCAGTTCATAAGTCATATGAGGGCTAAAAGCTTCCTCTTGCACTAGGAGCCTATATGGCAGCTCCACTAGGGCAAAGTGTCCCACTATCAGGTAACAAAATCCATGTTCCTGTTCCTTTCAGTCTGTTGGTTGTAGGATAGTTATCCTGTACCAAATGGCTAAAATCCATTATAAGTGAATACATGCTATGTGCATCTTTCTAGTCTGAGTTATCTCACCCAGAGTTCGATCCATTTGGTAGAAAATTGTGTGATTTCCTTGTTTCTGATAGCTGAGCAGCATTCCATTTGTGTAAATGTACCACAGTTTGTTTTCTTTTTTAACCTTTCTTTGGTTGAGGGACATTTCTTGTCCTTATTCCTTTGTTTGTTCTTTTCCTTTATCTTTGATTTTCTATGGTTTACAGAGAATTTGCCCAGGTTTAGGTGTTGTTCCCTCATTGATCTGCTCTTGCTTGGTGTTCTCCCATTCAAGCATGAAACAGACTTGACCCTGCTTGGCTTCAGAGATCCTATAAGATTACGTTATCTTCAGTTTGAGCTGACCATAGATCTGGCTGCTGTTCTCTATGCTTCCTAGATTTTAAAATTTTGATATCTGACATCAACTTGTGAAGATTCTCATTCATTACTTGTTTTAAACATTTCCTGTTTCTTTTTTATTCTTTCACCCCTATTATGAATGCTATGCCATCTGTAGTTGCTTCACAGTCCTTTCTGCTAGCTTGTTTGTTTTGTACATTTTTGTTTTCAGTCCTGTTTTCTTTGCTTCTCAGTTTTTGAAATTTCTATTAACATATCTGCAAGCTCAGAACATCTGTCCTCAGCTGACTCCTGTCTTTAACAAGCCCACAAAAGCCGCCTTCATGTCTCGCAGGGGTTTTGGTCCATTTATAATTGGTCTTTTCTTAGGTTTGAACTCTCCTTGCTGACACAGACCATCTGTTGTTTTATATGATGCCTGCTTGATTCATTCGAGCCCCTCGGCATACCCATCACCATTGTCTCAACACTGACAGGTGAAGCATCCCTGTTTGCCTGCCTCTGATGCTTGCTCTGGATCCTCCAGCTATGCTCCTTGCTTCAGTGTGCTTCATAATGTTTGATCTTCATAGCTATGGATTGGGTAAAAGGGAACACCATAAGTGGGCTTTTACAAATGATGTGGTTAAGATGTGGAGTGTGGGGGAATGTTCTGCAGCCCCTGATGAGGTCCAGTATCTTCAAGTCTAGACCTCTGCACTATGAGCTCCGTAGATGCTTTCTCCCAGCCCTCTCCCCACTTAACAGGTGCAGGATGATGAGGGCTGACTGAAATCAACTGTCTATTTCCCCTGAGTCAGTTAGGCTCTGATTAGCTACTTTATCCTAAGAATGAGTTTTTTTTTTTTTTTTTTTTAAGGACAAACCTCTATGGTATAAGAGGAGTCCTTTTCTCTTCATTTTAGTTACTTTTCTTATTGCCACAAGTACCTGACAAAGAGTACCTTAAAGAACAGAGTTTTTATGTTACCACACAGTTTGAGAGGAAAGATTCTGCCAGAAAGTGATGCACCAGAAAAGGGAGGCAGCTGGTCATACCACACTTAGAAAATAGCCCTAAATGAATACTGGCACTTGCCTCAGTTTCTCTCTTTTCCCCCTTTTCATTCACTTGTTCATTCCAGACTATACTATAGTGTTGTTTACAGTCAGGGTCAGTCTTCCATCTTCAGTTAAATCTCTGGAAACACACACACACACACACACACACACAGAGAGAGAGAGAGAGAGAGAGAGAGAGAGAGAGAGAGAGAGAGAGAGAGA
>CAJQZJ010009486.1:7780681-7800962 GCA_907164525.1 Lophiomys imhausi | reverse complement strand
AGAGAGAGAGAGAGAGAGAGAGAGAGAGAGAGAGAGAGAGAGAGAGATTTGTCTACATGGTGATTCTAAATCCAGTCAATTAATGAATATTAATGCCTTTTTTCATTAAATAGAGGAGGGTTTGCTCCTGATACTTGCTTTGAGAAGTTGGCTAATCCCCTTGGAGATCAGTCTCACAGTATTGGAGGATTCCCTCTGACCATATTCTCTCTATGTTCTAACTCTCTCACAGTGTCACAGTGATCCTCCAGCAACCTTCAGTTCCAGGGTGATTTGACCATACCTAGGTCAGTTTCTATGGAGGCTCCTACCTGTGTGTGAGTTTGCGCTGTGAATCATGATTGCCTCATTTGCCTGTCAGTCTCTCCAACCTGGGAGTGGTACTAAACCCAGTATCCACTACTCTTTTACAGACCTAAGAAGAGGTCTTGATTTTTTTTTTCAGATTTTATTGCAAAATTTTGTTTAGAAGATAATGAGAACTTCCAGGTTCCTTACATATAAAATGAAAACTAGAAAGTCCACAAATTGATAAAGTTTAACTTTCAAGAAAAGCTAGAGGGATTAAATAATGACAAAAAAAAAAACCGTAAATGAAACAAAGATTCTCACAGGTCATTTTTTATTGTTGTTAATTGGTAAGAAAAACACAACCATTGGGATAGGATTTTCATTACAGATTCTGTCTAAATGCAAAAGAAAAGAATTGAAAAACGAACAAAGCATAATGATTTTGAAAGTACAATACTTTGAGCTTAGAGTCTCAATTCTAAATCCAATAAGCTCCAAATGATTGAGTTGTTGAATCATTTGGGAGAGCTAATTGGAGATTCCCCTGGTAGCTCTTTAACGTTTCATGGGAGTTTTCATTGGGAATCACTTTGGCATTTTATTAAAAGGTAACTGATTGTGTTGTTATGCCACAGAGCCAAATCACACTGCATTTTGTTTGAAGTATGGAACTTGGAAGAATAACAAGGACCCTTTGAAATAAAATATGACATGGAAAAGTAGAAACCAGAAAACAAAAAAGTTTAAATCTCAAAGGAGCAGAAAAACTCATGTTAAGCTCCTGAGTGAACAGCTGAAGTTGAGCAATGAAGTTAGCATTGAGTCTGACTCCTGGATGAGCTTGGTGGAATTACACTAAACTTCAGGAGCTTCCACCGTTCAGCATTAAACAGAGAGTAGTTACCTCATTGAGCTTGGACATTACATGGGTAAAGTGAGTGGATGGTTTCTTCTGAAGCTGGTCTCTCTCCATCCTCCTGGTTCTAGCCATGAGCTGTAGAGTCGGGTCATATCTGTGCCTTATGTAGTGATGGCTGAGGTTCAGCAGGCAAGTTGTCCACAGAGTGGTAGCAGTGTTCAGTCGCCACCTCAGCTGTCCACTGGCTGGCAGCAGTATTTAGTCACTACTGCTGGGTCCTGGCCATTTCTTTTCTTACTCTGTGGCATATTTTACCACACAATTATCTTTAAGTCATGTTTATGCACTAAGACAAGAAACATATTATTTTTTACTTACCATGTTTTTGTTAGTTGAAATTTAACAATGTATTTCTATCATATTGATCTCCTCTTCTGCTTCTACCAAATCCATGCTCCACACACCCACCCCATTTTGTGTCCTCACCTTTTTTTATAACCCATCAAGTATAGTTCGTGTGGTCCATATACTCTTGAATATGTGGTCGTTCACTGTCACATGATCAGCCCACCAGGGGGGGCTACACCCTTAAAGAAAATTGACTCTCTAAACACATTTTGTACCAGGCCCCAACCAGCTGAGTGTCCCTGAGAGCCTGGGTTCCACATCCAGCTCCAGTGCACTGGCCTAGTAGGACCCTGCCCATTTGCTATCCACAACTTCCATGCTTTGGCTAGGAAACACATCCAGTGCATCAGCTCAGACTCAACTTGGACAACCCTGATTTCATCTCTCCCATGCCATATTCAACTTTCAGTACCAACCCAATCCACACATCCTTGTTCTATACCAACCTGCTATGTCCAGATCAGTCCATATACCTAGACTAAGATGTACATCCTATGTGCAAACCAACCCATTCTGTACATTGAATTCAGGCAATTCAGAAGCTAAAGACAAAATTCGACAAAGAGATAGAAATATTGAAAAGAACTCAAACCAAAGTGAACATGGAATTGAAGAACTCAACAACCCAACTGGAAAACTCAAGAGAAATCCTTCCAAGTACAAAGAATCAATGAAACCAAGAGTTGGTTCTTCGAGAAAATCAACAAAATAGACAGACCCTTAGCCAAATTAACTAAAAGACAGAGGGAGAAAACACAAATCAACAAAATCAGAAATGAAAAGGGAGAAATAACAACAGACATTGAGGAAATCCAGAGAATATTTGGATCCTACTTTAAAAATCTATACTCCACCAAATTTGAAAACTTAAGTGAAATGGACAATTTGCTTGATAGATTCCACCTACCGAAGCTAAATCAAGATCAGATAAACAGATTAAACAGCCCTATAACCCCTAAGGAAATAGAAACAGTCATTAAAAATCTCCCAACCAAAAAAAGCCCAGGGCCAGATGGCTTTAGCACGGAATTCTACCGGACCTTCAAAGAGGAGCTAACACCAATACTTTTCAAACTCTTTCACAAAATAGAATATGAAAGAACATTGCCAAACTCATTCTACAAGGCCACAATCACTCTGATTCCTAAACCACACAAAGACCCAGCAAAGAAAGAGAACTTCAGACCAATCTCCCTCATGAACATAGATGCAAAAATACTTAATAAAATACTAGCAAACCGAATTCAAGAACACATCAAAAGTATCATACACCATGATCAAGTAGGCGGGATAGTTCAGCATACGAAAGTCTATCAACGTCATTCACCACATAAACAAGATGAAAGAAAAAAACCACATGATAATCTCACTAGATGCAGAAAAAGCATTTGACAAAATCCAACACCACTTCATGCTAAAAGTTCTGGAGAGAACGGGCATACAAGGGCCATACCTAGAAATAATAAAGGCAATATACAGCAGGCCAGTGGCCAACATCAAAATAAATGGAGAGAAGCTTGAAGCATTTCCTCTAAACTCAGGGACAAGACAAGGATGTCCACTTTCACCAAATCTCTTCAATATAGTACTTGAAGTTCTTGCTAGAGCAATAAGACAACTAAAGTAGATCAAGGGGATAAACATCGGAAACGAAGAAGTCAAATTATCCCTATTTGCAGATGATATGATAGTATACATAAGCGACCCCAAAAACTCCACCAGAGAACTCTTACAGCTGATAAACACCTTCAGCAAGGTGGCTGGATACAAAATTAATTTAAAAAAAATCAGAAGCTTTTCTATATACAACAAACAATACCGAGAATGAAATAAGGGAAACAACCCCCTTCACAATAGCCACAAACAATATAAAATACCTGGGGGTAACTCTAACCAAGCATGTAAAGGACCTATACAACAAGAACTTCAAGCCCTTCAAGAAAGAAATGGAAGAGGCCTTTAGAAGATGGAAAGATCTTCCATGCTCATGGATAGGTAGGATCAACATAAAAAAAATGGCCATCCTACCAAAAGCAATATATAGATTCAATGCAATTCCTATCAAAATACCAACACAATTTTTTATAGACTTGGAAAGAGCTAGCCTCAATTTCATATGCAACAACAAAAAGCCCAGAATAGCTAAATCAATCCTGTACAATAAGAAAACATCTGGAGGTATTACCATCCCAGATTTCAAGCTGTATTACAGAGCAATAGTTGTAAAAACAGCATGGTATTGGTACAGAAACAGACCAGTAGATCAATGGAATCGAACTGAAGATCCAGAAACAGACCCACACACTTATGACCACCTAATTTTTGACAAAGAAGCCAAAACGGCACAATGGAAGAAGGACAGCATCTTCAACAAATGGTGCTGGTCCAACTGGATGCCCATTTGTAAAAGAATGAAGTTAGTCCCATACTTATCACCTTGTACAAAACTTAAGTCCAAGTGGATCAAAGACCTTAACATAAGGCCGGTCACACTAAATCTACTAGAAGAAAAAGTGGGAGAAACCCTCGAACTAATTGGCACAGGCAACAACTTCCTGAACAGAACACCAACAGCTCAGGACCTGAGATCAACAATCAGTAAATGGGACCTCATGAAACTGAAAAGCTTCTGTAAGGCAAAGGACACTGTCATTCGAACAAAACGGCAGCCTACAGACTGGGAGAAAATCTTCACCAACCCCACATCTGACAGAGGGCTAATATCCAAAATCTACAAAGAACTCAAGAAATTAAATGCCAAGAAACCAAATAATCCAATCAAAAAATGGGGGACAGAGCTAAATAGAGAATTCACAAAGGAGGAATCCCTAATGGCTGAGAGACACTTGAAGAAATGCTCAACATCCTTAATCATCAGAGAAATGCAACTCAAGATGACTCTGAGATTCCATCTCACACCTGTCAGAATGGCTAAGATCAAAAACTCAAATGACAGCACATGCTGGTGAGGGTGTGGAGAAAGGGGTACCCTACTCCATTGCTGTTGGGAATCCAGGCTTGTGCAATCACTATGGAGGTCAGTCTGGCGATATCTTAAAAAACTTGGAATACCTCTGCCTCAGGACCCAGCCATACCACTTCTGGGTATACACCCAAATGCCTCTTCACGGAATCATAAGGAAGTTTCCTCATCTATGTTTATAGCAGCCTTATTTGTAATAGCTAGAAACTGGAAACAACCCAGATGTCCCTCAACCGAAGAATGGGTCAAAAAACTGTGGTACATCTATACAATGGAATATTATTCAGCTATCAGGAACAATGAAATTATGCAATTTTCAGCCAAATAGATGGAACTAGAAAAGCTCATCGTGAGTGAACTAACCCAGACTCAGAAGGACACATATGACATCTATTCACTTATAGTAGGATTTTAGCTATATAGTAGAAGGTATCGATACTACAACTAACACACCAAAGGGAACTTGGACATAGACTTCTTATTTTTATTCTTTATTTATTTTTTATATATTAGTTATATTTTTCTATTTTTTAGTGTTTTTTATCTATTGTATGCTTATTGGTTTGTTTGTTTAGTAGTTCTCTCTCCCGGGCAATGAGACACTTTTCACTGATGGTACTGCTTCGTAGATCCCCAATGAATGAAGAGGCTCTTGGTCCTCATACGACTTCTCAACTGAGATGAGGGACTGTTATATAAGGACACCCCACCCCAGAGAAATGGGATGGAAGGGTTAGGAGGTAAAGAAAAAAAATGAAATGTGATGTTTCGGCCTTTTATTACTAATTGTCATAAACTGTTTAGGATAATTAAGAAATGCAAACTAATGGTTATGCAAGCCGGTCATTCAGTTAGGTACTATGACAGCCTATTATAGTTACTTTCTAAGCTAATCAGAAATAAACCAGCAAGAGACAAGCAACATCTGCTTACCCTAATATAAGAGATAGATAGGGCCTCTTCAAAAACCTCAAGAGATCTGCAGAATATGGCATTCAAAGATGTTTTCGTAACTTTAGATTTTTTATATCAAGACATAACAACTCCTGACAGCACCCCCTATTCTCCTCCAAGTAGAAGATGAGCATCGAAGAATCTCCAGTGGGAGATGATTGAATTAGTCACAAGCCTATCTCTTGGTAGGAAAAGCCCCTTGCCCCAACTGTAGACAGAATGCTGTCCAAAAAGGACAAAACCTGGAAGCAGGTAAGTCGACAGCCTAGCTCTGCCAAGACAGGGTAGGTAAGTCCTTCATAACCCCTGCTCTACAATCAATGTCTGTCAGAGAAACGGGGCCAAATGACTGAAGATTGATGCTGTAATGTATGGAGAGAAAATGGGAACTGTCCAGGCAGCCACAGGCATGTCATTTCTTAGTTTTGGAAGCTACATGCCCTGTACTTCCTATAAAATCAGATATATTTATCCCTCTCAGGTCTCTGAGGTGGTTGAAGAACAGATAGCTAGAGTCTCATAATTTAATTTTGAGTTGTTTAGGAGTCAAGAGAGTGTTATAGATCTAAGAGGATACTTTTAAAATTGTGTTGCAAGTTAGTATGAATGTTGAGTCACATATAGACCTTTAAACTCATGGAGATGTTTAGATAGTAGAATGTTAAAGTCATGGAGATGTTTAGATAGTAGAATGTTAAAGTCAGGTACCAAATACATATGGACTGGTCATTGGGAATGTACGTTAAGCCATATAACCCTCATAACTGTGGCCTAATTACCTCTGTTGTACTGTATTGTATTTGTTATTATAAGAGAAAGAGCCATTTGTTGGACTGAAAGGGGAAACTGTAGGGGGAAATAAGATATACCTTAAACTTAAAAGGAAAAAAAAGGGAAGAGGATGGGGGGTTGAGGGTGGAAGGGTGGGACTGGAGGGGGAATAGGGAGGGGACTGCGATTGAGATGTAACTTGAAGAAATAAAAATAAAGGAAAAAAAAGAAGATAGAATTTTAGGACTCAAAGATAAGGAAGAGGAATTAGAGAATGAAAGTAAAGAATATGAAAAGAAATTTCAAAGCACAGAAAAGGAATAAGCAAGAACTGTGGGACATCACTAAAAAGACAAAATCTTCAAATTATAGGCATAGATGAAGGAGTAGAGTCCCAGATTAATGGCATAGACCAGATCTTCAACAAGACCATAGAAGAAAACTTGCCCAAACTAAGGAAAGGTGACATAAGAAGTGCACAGAACAACTATACAAGACCAGAAAAGAAATTCCCTTCAGCATACCATAGTTAAACCACTAAATTTACAGAACAGAAACTAAATATACTGAACATGGCAAGAAAAAAAAGTCACATAAAAAGGAAAGCCTATCAGAATAATCACTGATTTCTCAATGAAAGCCTGGAAGCCATATGCGCCAGGAACAACACATTTCAAGTCCTAAAAGACCATGAATGCCAACCTAGACTACTACCAGCAAAGTTATCTGCCATGGTTGAGGGAGAATGAAAAACTATGATCTAAAAAAGCAAAAAGCATTTATATAGTAGATCAACCCTGAAAAGAACACAGGAAATAAAATCTCTTATTGAAGAGAGGAATAAGTACAATCAAGAAACTGTTTTTAAAAAATGAAGTAGAAGAAGGAGAAGGTAGAAGAGCAGGAGGAGGAGGAAGAAGAGGAGGAGAAAAAGCAAGAGGAGGAGAGGGAGAAGGAGGAGAAGAAGCTATAATTTCTGAAACAGCATGTATAACTAAGGGCACAAACGATAAGAAAAGAAAAAAGAAAATCAGCAGCCAAAACAAAATGACTGCAATCAACACACATTTATCAATAATACCTTTATTTAAATATTAATGACCTCAATTCTCCAGCAAAAGGCACAGACTAGCTGAATGGATTAAGTAACAAAATCAACCTTTCTGTTGTCTCCAAGAAATTCAGTTTTAAAGATGGGCTGGTGCCTTTCCTTGTAGTAAGAGGATAGGGAAAATACTCCCCAGGACATGAACAGGTGTCATTATTCAAGCAACTGACAAAATAGATTTCAAACCAAAACTAATCAAAAAAAAGATAAAGAGGGGAACTTCATTCTAACTCAAGAAACCAAGAAGATATTACAATCCTAAATATATATGCACCAACCCAATTTCATAAAATGTTTGCTAATGAAATTAAAAGAATTGATTAACATTAACCCTTTAATAGTAGGTGATTTCAATACCCCACTTTTTCTAATAGACAAGTCATCGATGAAATTTCTCTCTACATCAGACAGGGGCCTTCACAGAATACTACAACTGGTCAAATGCATAGAACTAGTGATCATGGAGTACCCAGATCCAGTTGATAATATCTATAATATAATCACTTCATTTAAAATTCAAGGAACATCAGAGAAGAGAATGCAGAAAGATTGTAAGAGCCAGAGGACCAAGAAGTCTGCTATGAGATTGTGTCTTCTAGAAATGAGAGGGAAGCTTCACCATGATACCTCAACAATATGGCTGTTAAACAAGATCTGAACACATGTAACACCAATAAACATGCTAATGTCCAATGGAACAAAAATCTCAGGGGGCTTCATCCACAGACAAAGAACTACAGGTAAATAAGAAAATCTGAGAACAGGATATATAGTCTCACCAAGAGGTGAGCATTCTAGTTGGTTCCCAAATACCAAATATTCATCCCTCAAATTATATGCATGCATGTAACACTAAACAGAAAGAGCAGACTGTATTTATAAATTTATGTGTATATATTTCAATAACAACTAAAGAAAAATAAGTCATTGTTTAAGAGGGAGCAACAAGGGGGCAAGTGAGGGGTTGGGAGAAGGAAAGAGAAGGGAAAATTATGTAATTATATTTAATTTTTTAAAAATGAAGATGAGCCTCATAGTGGTGGCACATGCCTGTAATCCCCAGCACTCAAGAGACAGAGGCAAGTGGATCTCTGAGTTGGAGGCCAGCCTTGTTTACAGAGCGAGTTCTAGGATAGCTAGGGCTACACAGAGAAACCCTGTCTTGAAAAATGAAAAAAAGAAAGAAAGTGAAAAATTAACTGACTCTTCCCAGAATCTATTAACTGCTGATAGATGTTTACTTATGGGTGGGACTTTGATGGACTTCATCTGTCTTGAGTTTGCAAAGATCTTGTACACGCTGTCTCAACTGCTGTGAGTTTATATGTTCGCTTTCCCTGCTGTATCCCAAAGACACCATTTCTTTACCACTTCTGAATTTTAAAAGTTTTTCTGCCACAGTAATCTCTGAGCTCTGGGAGGAGGGGTGCGATTTAGACATACAGTTGAGGGCTGTGCAATCTACAGTTTCTCTATTCACCTTGATTCAGAGATGAATCATGTGGTAGGTAGATCTATGTCTAGGTTTTTGAATCCATAATGATTCCACACTGTGTCACCTGTTTACACTCCCATCAGTGATGAATGAGTGTTCATTTTTTCCCACATCCACTCAAAGTATTTGCCATCATTAATTTTTGATTGGGGTAAAATTAAATCTCAAATTAGTTTTAATTTCATTGTCTTGATGGCCAAGGATTGAACATTTGAAATTTTTTCTCAGCTGTTTGTATTTTATTTTATTTTATTTTTTTTGGTTTTTCGAGACAGGGTTTCTCTGTGTAACAGCTCTGGCTGTCCTGGACTCGCTTTGTAGACCAGGCTGGCCTCGAACTCACAAAGATCCGCCTGCCTCTGCCTCCCAAGTGCTGGGATTAAAGGCGTGCGCCACCACTGCCCGGCTTTGTATTTTATTTTTTAAGAATTTTTGTTTAGTTCTATGTTCTGTCCTTTGAAATAGGTCATGTGCTTCAGTGATGTTTAGTTTTTTGAGTTCTTTGAATATTAGATACTAACCCTCTGTCAGATTTATGGCTGGTAAAGATTTTCTCCTGTCTCTGGTGTTTTATTTTACTCCAGTGATGGTGTTATTTGCAGCACAGAAATTTTTTAGTTTTCTGAGGTCTCATTTATTAACTGTTGATCTTAATGCATGTGTGATCAAGGTTCTGTTCAGAAAGCCTTTTCCTATGCCAATGCACTCAAGTGTATTTCCTACTTTCTCCTCTCTCAGATTCAGCAAATCAAGTCTGAACCAAATTGAGATCCCAGATCCATTTGCAGTTGAGTTTTGTGCAGGGTGAGAAGTAAGTGTCTAGTTTCATTCTTCTCCAGATAGCTATCCATTTGACCATCACCAGTGATTGAAGATTCTCTTTTCTCCAGTGTATATTGTAGGCCTAATTAGCTATAGGAGTATGGACTTACATGTGGGTCCTAGATTCTATTCCACTGATTAATGAGTCTGTTTTAAATACCTGTACCTTGCTGTTTTCATTACTATTCCTTTGTGTTATAACTTGAAACCTGATATGGTGATGCCTCTAGCAGTTTTGTTCATTGTTGAGATTGTTCTGGCTATCTTGGGTCTTTGCATTTCCATATGAAATTGGTGGGGTATTTTTTCTCAATCCATGTGAAGAATTGTGCTGGAATTTTGATGGTGATTCAATTGAATCTCTAAATGGATCACTTTCACAATATTAATCCTATAATCACGTGCATGAGAGGTCTACTTGGTGATACCTCCTTCAGTTTTATTGTTGTTTGGTTTTTGTGTGTGTGCTTTAAAATTTTCATTGTACAAGTCTTCAACTTATTTGGTTATGTTTATTCCAAGATATTTTGAATAACATTGTTTCCCTGGTTTGCTAGTATGTTTGTCATTTGTATTTAGGAAGGCTGCAGGTTTTTGTATGTGATTTTTTTTTTTATCTTGTTACTTTGTTAATGTGTTTACCAGCTGCAGGGGGTTTCTGGTTGAGTCTTTAGGATCTTTATAGAATCACATAATCTGTAAATAAGGATGCTTTGAGTTCTTCTTTTTCTATTTGTATCTCCTTTATCTCCTTCACTTGCCTTCTTGCTCTAGCTAAGACTTTAAGTATTGAATAGGATGGAGGAGTTTAGACAGTCTGATTTTGCCCATGATTTTAGTAGAACAGCTCTTAGCTTTTCTTTCTTTAGCAAGGTATTACCTATAGGTTGTTGTATTTTGCCTTTATTATGTTTAGATACTCCAGAATTTTGGTCAGGAAGGGATGTTGGATTTCTGTCAAAAGCATCTTCTTCATTTTATGAAATGATTATTCACTTTCTGTCTTTAGTCTGCTTATATAGTAGATTACATTTATTGGTTTACATATGCTGAACCATCCCTCTATCTCTGGGAGGAAGCACACTTGATCATAGTGGATCATCTTATACACCTGTGCTTGAATGGGATATGCAAGTATTTAGTGAGAATTTTTACCATTTTCAAAGATATTGGCCTATACTTTTCTTTAATTTTTAAAATTATTTTTAGTTCTTTGAGAGTTTTGTACATTTCTGATCCTATTCACCTCCTCTCCCAACCCCCTTCCCTATCCATTCAACTTTCATTTTATTTTAATCAATTCTTTAAGACCAATTTGTGCTGCCCGAACATTTTTGGATGTGTGGCCTTCCATTGGAGAGTTGCCAACTTCCCAAGGGTAACCCTTAAAGAAATTTATCTCTCCCTCCCCTATCAGTTCACAATTCTTCTTCCTCCTTCTCTTCTTCTTCTTTGAGCCGGTCGCTCTACATAACCCTGGAACTCAGTATATAGAGCAGACTGGCCTTGAATTCACAGAGATCCTCCTGCCTCTCCTTCCCAAATGCTGGGATTAAAGGCTTTTGCTGTCATGCTTGGAAATTTTTTTTTTTTTTTTTTTTTTTTTGTGGAGGGCAGGAATCATTGTCTGGTTTTGGTATCAAGGTAATACTAGCTTTATAAAAACTAACTTGGAAGTTTTCCTTCATTTTCTATTTCACAGAATTATTTGAGGAGTGTTGTTGTTAGTTCTTTGAAGGTCTTATAGAGAACTATGCACTAAATCCGTCTCTAGGCTTTATTTTTAGTTGGAAGATATTTAATTACTACTTCTACATCACTGGCTGTCATAGATCTTTTTAAATTACTTATTTTATCTCTATTTAGGTTTGTTAAAACACAGAGAGCAAAGAGTTAATTCATTAGTCAACTTTGGTGGAATATAAAATTTTAAAATATGTTCTTATGATTCTCTGAATTTCCTCAGTGTCTATGTAATGTCTACCTTTCACCTCTAACTTGATTAATTTTGAAACCCTCATTCTTTTGGTTAATCTGGCTAGAGGTTTGTCAATTTTGTTGATTTTTTTCAAAGAATCTACTTTTCATTTTTAAAGTACTATTTAAAAAATGCAATGCATTCCTTGGTATAAGAACATCCAGAACATCCAGGCTATCTGTCTGCCTGTCTTTCTTTTTCTGTTTTTTGGTTTTGTTCTTGGTTTTGTTTTGTTTTTGTTTGTTTTTTTGAGACAAGGTCTCTTTGTGTAGTCCTGGATGTCCTGGAATTCACTCTGTAGACCAGGCTGTCCTCGAACTCAGAGATCTATTTCTCTCTGACTCCAAAGTACTAGGATTAAAGGTGTGTACCACCATGCCCAGCTCAGAACAAGTTTTCCAGTGTCTTAGAACTACAGGAAGCTCTTTTGCTAATTTAACAGTTATTTGCCATTCCTAAAATGTTCTCATTCTTAATCACTGTTATGCTAGTCTGTGCAATTGTTCAGACATCTTATTCAATTCCTTCCAGGGTGGAGTGCTGTTAACAATGTGAAGACGAATAAAGCCCTCTCCCCTCTTCTACCCCAGGAGAACACAGTCCCATGAGGCACAGACAAGGAGATAAGGAACCACATAATTAGCTGTAAGTAGTCAGAAACTGGGCCATACAAAATGTGATATACTTGCTATCAGTGAACTCAAAAGAGGCTCTTCTCACATATGGCATCATACCAATGTCACTGAGTCATGTTCTAAGAAATGCCGTGACTCCTTTATATTCAGCACAGGAGACTCCATGACACTGACTTCTAGAGATTACTAATAAAGGAGCCTTGAATCAAGTCATCATAGTTCAAATCCAGTAGCTCCTGATCAAGTCAGGGAGATTGAAGCGCTGGCTAGTCTCTCAAATGAGAAGGCATGCTGTATGTCAATCTTTGCTAGAAGCCAGATGGAGGAGGGAGCCAGTGCAGCAATCTGCTACACTTACATAGTGTTCTGAAACACTAACTGTAAGGGGCATATGCCCTGGAAACCAGGTAAGAGGGAACTAAGGTTGCTGCTGTAGTGTGAGACTTCAGATCATGCTTTTTTATTATTAATTTATTTTTTCAAGTTACAAATGGATCAAAGTCATTTCCCTCCTCCCTTCTAGGTCTCACCCTCACTCCATCTTCACCATCTCAGTCCTCTCCTTCTCCTTGGATGGGGGGGAGCTCCCACATATCAATCCCCCTCAGTTCATCAGTCACATGAGGACTTGGAGCTTCCTCTTTGTCAGCAGGATTTCATCTGGCTGAGAACCATGTGACTGGAAGAGGAGCAGCCAAATGAGACAAAGATAGGTGAGAGATAGCAGTACAAGCACATCAGAGTAGTATTACAAACCGTATATCCCTAGTACTAACATCAATGCCAGAAATATGTGCTTTTGGTGAACACGGGATGGGGAAAAAGGAGGCAAGTGAGATAAGGATGGGGGAAAACCCCTTTGAAAGGGTGTTAACAAACATATTGGGAGAAATCAAGCAATTGAGGAAAAGCAACCCAAATCTTCATTGGAAAAGTGTTGCTAGGATGTTGAAAATTAAAATAGATGCTTTAAGTAAACACTTGCAGGTCTCCTATTTCACATCATGTGCTGGGAGCTGGCACAGCTTTATCAGAGAAAGGGCACAGCTCTAGGCCTGGGTCGCAGCCAAAGAATTCCAGGCTACTTGCTTTATCCTACCACAATCTGACAGCAGGAGTTATACTCTTAAGGAAATACTGTTCAGTCTAGTCTAACAGCTAGAAAAGAAGTCAAGGGGCCAGAAATGCAAGGCTCAGCTAGGCCTGCAGGGAAAGGGATGCTAATTCTGAGTATCATGTGTTTCTGTGTGAACTTAGAAGTTGGTGTTCTGGGGACCTGATAACTCAGACAGTTTGAATCAAATCTCAACAAGGCAAAGTGCAAAACCATAAAAGGTAAAGAAATGAGATTTCATTGAACATGAATGCATAGAAGCTGAGTCAGTGATAAATCTTGCCACACTCTTTGGTTAAAATGAAAAAAAAATTGTAACTAAAAAGTATAAGAGACAAAAGACTTTTTTGTAAACTGCGAACAGTGTCACTTGTCTGTACCTCTAGCATTTGGGAAGCTGAGGCAGGACTGTGATGAGTTTGACCAACTGGGGTAACATAGTAAGACACTTATCTCTTTCAAAACAAGAAAGCGAATTTGGACTTTAACAGAAGGAAAAAGGAAAAGTAAAACTGGCCAGAACTTGCACCAAGCAGTTCTCTGGTGTCTGTTTCTGTGTGCTGCTTACTTTGTATGCCTCTGGTGTCTGTTTCTGTGTGCTGCTTACTTTGTATGCCTCACCAAGCACGGTACTATGTGTGGATGGACAGAAGCCTGGTGACATGAGACTCTGAAAACACTTGCTTCTACCATCAAGTTTAATGATCCATTCTTTAGGGCAGAAAATAATAAGATCTGGCTGTCAAAGATCAAACCGCATCCTAGACAAAATGATGGCCCTGCAGACATGCCACAAAGTGGGAGGATGATGTGCATCAACCCAGACGTATGCCAATAGAACAATCACAGTAGGTGAAGCAATGTAGTTATCATCGAGGCCAAGGACCAGGGAACAAATGGCCAAGTCTATCCCATGGGAAAGAAAATTGAGGGAGGCACTGGGGAAGCAGCAAACAGCCTGAGGGTAGTATCTGCCATCTGCCTAGACCCTCAGCCACATGGCTCAAAACTAAGGAGCTAGATTAGATGATCCCTTAGGACAAATTAAGCTTAAAACATTCAACATTAACTGATGTTGAAGAACATAAAACAAGACTAGGTGAAATTTAATTACCTTTTAAAACATTTTGTTAATATATGATAAACTGCACTACTCAGTTAAAAAGCTACTGCCCTAAAGTAGAATTTGCACGTAGCATATTTTTAAATATAAATTTAAAAATCAAACATTTTAAACACAATACAATGGAAAGACATACTAATTTGATATGTACATGCTTAGGAATGATGAAAGGAAAATATTAACTGTTTTCCATATTAGATCACTGTGTTTCTGTAAGAGTAGAAAACTTTCTATTTACAGAAAAAAAAGATATGCAATTCAAAATATACAAAAATCTCAAACTGAGTTGACGAGTCTCAGGTCATGTTCTTCGGTGTTCTACCATGTGGCAACATGTGCTGTGTTAAGTGCACTTGTGTGGTCAAAACCGAGGCTACAGTGAAGTCACACAGTACAACACAGCAAGCTCTCACCAGAATCATCTCAGATCCAGTTCATGTTTAATTTTGTATTAATTTCTTGTTATTGTGCATTCAGAATCCTTTCACTCCTGAAAATCTTGTGTTACATTCAGCTATGTAAGCTCATGACTCACTGTTTAAGGAGCTGAGTCTAGCAGATCCTGAGGAGGAAGTCATGGTGCAAAGGAAGACTCATGGATGGCAGGAAGAGAAACATCAAGCAAACAATAAGTCAAGAGATAAAATCTTTAAATAAATTAATATTTGGTATTTTCACTACACACATTAACAAGAGCAAATGAAGCCCATGGAGAGGTGACAGCCCCTGGTTCTAGTATAAGATGAAGACACATTGAAGTAGACAAAAAGAAGATCATTGTCAATGTCACTCCTACCCCAGATCAAGCAGTGTGGAAATAGATTCCCCCTGCCTCTTTGGGCCAAGGATCAGAAATTAAGTCCAGATCTTAAACTACAAACCCAGTACCAGGCTGACCATGGCAAGCCTACAACAGAACTAAAGCCTCACATCTGATCCACTTGGTTGGTAAAGCTTGGGTTATCAGGGTGGATGACTTACTCCTCCAAACTCAGATGGCAGAATGAAGGCAAGGCTCCATTCAGTGGAAATAAAGGTATAAAAAAACAGTGTAGGGCTTTGCTTTAGAGTTCAGTCTTCTGTGCTAAGACTCTGGTACCAGGAAGAATCCAAACACCATCCCAAAGTTCACAAATGGAGCCTATAGACTTGCCTTGGTATCAGGCATGGTAGTAGGATGAACTTGAATCTTGATCTCCATCATAGTCAATATTGGAAGGGGCTTAGGGTGCCCTCCTTGCAGACTGTACAGGTTCTTGCAGCTATAAAATTTGGGTACTCCTCAGTCAGTGTAGGTAACAAAGAGACTGCTTTCACCAATGTTATCTCAACTTTAAACAGCACAGCATAGAACTGGACTCTAATTGCTAAAAGTAGGACAAGGTTTAGTGCAGGAATTTACCTTGGATCTCAGTGTTGAGGTAGCAAAACTAACTCCAGATACATCCTAACATTACTCATGTCCGAGGCAGTTCACAAACTGGTCACCAGGCACGACCAAGAACTGTGTCTTGAGTTTATTAGACTTAATCTGACCAACATCACCTGTGTCTGCTTGTAGTGGACTTGGGCAAAAGTCCACCTCAACAATAGGCACTCTATAGCAGTGTGGACAGTAGTCCTTCCTAGTGCCGTATTCATCTAACCAGGCTGTGGGCTCAGTGTGACAGTCTTATGGGATTGGTGGACAACAGTATTGACATAGAAAGGAGTGGTTGGCTGCTCCATAGTGATTATATCTAGAGCTGAACTAGACAGAAAAATCACAGTTCCATATTAGAGACCTGTGAGTGGGAAGGCACCTGAAGGTCTACCCCAGCCAAGGGAAAGGCTTAAAGGATAGAATCTGCCTTTTAGTACATTCCAGGTCCATGCTGTACAATTCACCACAACAAACTGGGGTTTGGATCACCCTCTAGTGTTGACAAATGATCAATGACTACAGGTTGAGAGAAAATAAGATGAAGAACTTCTTTCTATAAAGGTCAGCACAAAGATAGATTAAAAACATGGAAATAGTCCTGCCTGCCTTCCTGTGCCCTTTGTATACACCTATTTCAAGTAGGAAGCCCAACACCGCAGCTCACTAAAGTGACGCCTAATAGCATTCTACTATACCAATAGGTCAGTACCTCACTCAGTCCACATGAGAGAAGCTTCTTCTTGCAGTAGATAAGATTTAAGACAAAGCAACAATTGGAAAGTTTGCAGAGGGTGAGAGACTTTGGAGTAATCCATCCTAAATGGGATGTCTTCATCAAATTCTTAACCTAAAGGCCCAGGGATCTATGCAGAAGAGGAGGCAGAAAGAATGTAATGTGATGGATGACCCCAAGGAAGCAATGTCTCATGCTCATATGAACTCATGCACATATGAACTCAGAGTCTGTGGTGGCACTTACAAGACCTGCACAAGCCACAGAAGGTAGCAGCACTGAGAGAAGGGGGAAGCAGACACAGGGTTCTACCTGTAGCCTAGAAGCTATTTGCAACTGATACCTGTTCACAGATAAAAATCAGGTTTTCCCAATGCTGTCTCATTGGGCATGTCAACCATACTCTGGGAATAGTAGTCCAACACAAATGAACACAATGGTTTTTTTTGTTTTTGTTGTTGTTGTTGCTGCTGTTGGGTTGAGAAAGAGAATATAAGGTTGGGTCAGTAGACAGGGGGTGGGACAGATCTGGGAGGCATTGTGGGAGGAGAAACATGATCAAAATACAGTGCATAAAATTTTTAAATAAAAATAATGAAATTCTCAGGTAAATGGATGGTGGTGGAAATAATTATTCTAAATGAAGTAACTCAGGCCCAGAAAGACAAATAATACATATTTTCCCTCATCTGTGGATGTTACCTTTGAATATTAAAATATCTGTATTTCAGTTGGAATACCCATGGGGTCAGAAAATAAAGGGTCACAGAGAGGGGCTCTCAAGGGAGGGGAGATAAAAAATGCACTGCTATAAAGAGTTTTAAAACCTTGAGTAACCTTAGAAACCAGGAAGGTAAAAGGGAATCATAGCATGAGAGAAGAACTCTAGAGAGGGTAATATCTGGATACAAGTGATTTGAAGGGAGGAAGTAGGTAAAATGGTTAGGGAGCTTTAAATGAGATAGGGGTCAATTAGATTAAATGGAAGAGAAGGTAAAATAACACTAAGGAATCTACAAAGGCCACAAGACTCATATTATTTTCCTAAAATTACATATACTACAAGTCTGTACACACACACACACAAAGAAATTGTTCCACTTGGGTTGATGATACTCCCCTAAAAGCTTCATACTATCCAACCAAAACTCTAACAGCAGGCATTAAATATTCCCTTTTGAGTTGTTAGTCAAGAGAATCTAAGAGACTCTAAAAACAATATAAACTATTGCTGTTGTCCTTAGGACACAAGACCTGGAGGGCCTAAGCTGAATTTTACTTAAAAGACTTCTCTCTGAGTACTAGCTTTTATAGTACCATAAGGTGCTATGCAAGATACCCAGGAAGGGTCATAGCCAGTAGTAGCTCTACTCAACTGTGGTGCTATGAGTCTCAACAATGACTACCTTAGCAAGATAGTCCTAAGAATGCGACTGTGACACTTAATACCTTGGATGTAAACAAAAGCTGAAAAGATGAAACTCATACTTCATATTGTTGTCAGGCTAAGAATCAACGACTAGACAGTTCTTAGGCTCAAAGGGAGAACCTGCTACTATTATGTTGCTAAGTGGGCCCAGCATCAACCCCCATATATTAATTCATCTCTCAACTCTCATCTGAGAAGCTTCGATTTTCAGTAGACAGTTATTAACACAGTGAGCCACAACTGGCCATATTACAGAGAATAAGAGATTGCAGATTGCTTAACCTTAAAGGGAACATATATATACTGCCCCTACACTCATGGATCATTTGGAAGAGGGAGCAGAAAGAGTGTTAGAGTCAGAAGCAGTGGATGAATACCAGGAAACATTACCTACTGGACACAACAGGGCTATTGCATATATAAATCCACAGTGGTTGGGACATCATATACAAAACCTGTGCAAGCCTAAGTCAGATTAAATCCCAGCACGGAAAGGGAGTTGGACACACAATTCCACTCATAACTGTGGAGCTGTGAGCTGCTGGGAGAGGTAGAAACAGTTTTCTCTAAAAGTAGTTAGTCGATCATGCTCCAGTTGAAGACAACACATCCAAGAAGATTTGGCCAGCACAAACTGGTCCTAAAGGGACTTTTTAAATTAAGGTACAAAGTATGTTAGGGATTTTTTTTAAAATTAGAGTACAGAGTATGGGAGAAGTGAGTGGGAGGGTGGGACTGGGAGGAGGAAGGGGAATGGCGATTGGAATGTAAAATAAACAAATTATTAAAAAAATTTTAAAAACCCACTAAATTGGAAGCCAGAATATATATGCAAAGGACCTGGAGCACATCCCTCAGGGCCCTGTGCATGCTGTCTCAGTCTCTGTGAGTTCATATGTGCATCAATCACTTTGATCAAGAGGGACCTTCTTTTCCTGGTGTCTTCCAGTCCCTCTGGCCCTTACACTCTTTCTGCATCCTCTTCTACAGGGTTCCTTCAGTCCTGAGGGTAGGGTTTTGATAGAGACATCCAATTTAAGGATGAGTGTTTCAAGGTCTTTCATTCTAGGTATAATGTCAGGATGTGGATCTCTGTTTTTTGTTCTCATTATGAAGCAGGAAGCTTCACTGATGATAACTGAACAAGGAACTGATCTATGAGTATAGGAGAATGTCATCAGGAGTCATTTTATTATTACATTTTGTTTTGTTTTTAGAACATTAGTATTTAGTTTTACCCTAAGTCCTTAGTCTCTCTAGTCTCAAGTTCTTGGTCATCCAAGCAGTGCCAGGTATGGGTTCCATTTTATGGACTGAGTCTTAATTCAAATTAGATATTGGTTGGTTATACCACAAAGCTTGTGCCATAGTGCATTAGCATATCTTGAAGGCAAGACATTACTGTAGATAAAAGATTTTGTGGAAGGATTGGTAGAGAAGCAGGGGCAGTGGGGACGTGAAGCTTGGAAGAGCTGGGTGGGTGATCAATATATTGTATGATACTCTCAAAGAACTAATGAAAAGATTGAAATAAAACTCGGGCCAGGGAAGTAAATAGGCTAACTGGAGATCTTCACCTCCAAGTCGGTACCAACCCACTTCAGGATATCAAATCACATCAAGACTAATTACCTCCCCTTACATTGAGGCAAGACAAATCAGTTCTGCTAGGAAAATATGATCTACAGGGCGGCAACCTTGTCCAAGTCAGAGATAGTCCCTGTTCCAATTGTTAGGGGATCCACTTGATACAGGCGGCCCATCCACTTCATATGTTTAGTGTGCCTAGGACCAATCCATGCATGTTCTTTGGTTTTTGGTTCAGTCTTTATGAGACCCCTTGTGTCCCAGTTAATTGGCTATGGGGATCTCCTTGTGGTGTCCTTGATCTGTCCCACTCCCTCAAAACTTTCCCTAAGACTCCCTGATTTTCACCTAATGTTTGTCTGTGGGTCTCTGCATCTGTTTCCATTTTCTTTAGTGTTTTTATGGAATTCCTGAGGGTGCAAACAAATGTATCTCCATTTATTGTGCCTTTTCTTGAGCTCATTTCCTTTTTCCTGCTTGCTTTTTCCAACTCCAATGTGTTAATAGTCTTTGTTTTATCATACTATACTATACTATACCATACCATACCATACCATACCATACCATA
>CAJQZJ010009486.1:7744624-7765681 GCA_907164525.1 Lophiomys imhausi | reverse complement strand
TATTCACTAAATCTAACTTATATTAACCTATCAGCCCCTTCAAAAACCCACTTATAACAGTAATTATGAGCCCAAATTCTAAATCCTCTAATACTCTAGACATAGAGCATAAAACATCCATGTTTTTAGTACAAAGACTAAAGGCCAAACCAAACAAGATAGAAAGGCATAAAACAGAACAGTAAAAATTCAGAATGTGATAAACAATAGAGAAAAATTAGAATGTTTAATTAGCATATCTTCTATGATGGTGCAATTTTTAATTTTTAAACATAACAAAATAAAATATAATAACACAAAACAAAAACTAACCAACAGAAGGAAAAGAGCCCCAAGAGAAGGCATAAGAATCAGAGACAGAGTTGTTTAGAAGTACCATGAAAAGACTAAATTGAAAGCTATAATATATATGCAGAGGACCTGGGAACATGGGAGTGAAGCTTCCTGTATAGGTGCAGACTCCTATAGACCTTGTGCTTGTGGCTTCGGTCTCTGAGTTCATATGAGCTTTTCTCCGTTGATTCAGAAGGCCTTGTTCTCCTGGTGTCTTTCATTACCTTTGGTTCTCCCACTCCTTCCACCTCCTTTTCTGTGGGGTACCCTGAACTCTAAGAGGAGAGATTTGATTGAGACATCCCATTTAAAGCTCTGCTTTCCAAGCTCTCTCTCTCTCTCTCTCTCTCTCTCTCTCTCTCCCTCTTTCTGTAATATCTGGCTGTGGGTCTATGTATTTGTTCCCATCAGCTGCAGAACGAAGCCTCTATGATGATGGCTGAATAAGTCACTGATCTATAAGCTTAGAAGAATATTACTAGGAGTAATTTTTTATCATAACTGTGTTACTTCTTTTTTTTAAATACTTTATTTTTTTTCTTCAAGTTACATCTCAGTCACAAACCCTTCCCTATTCCCCCTTCCTATCCCGCCCTTCCACCCTCTTCCCCCCAGCAGCTTCCCCTTTCAGTCCAACAGATGGTTCCTTCTCTTATAACAGTAAATACTATACAAAAGAACAGATATAAATATGCCACATTTATGAGAGTTAAATGGCCCAGTGTCGCGTCCCCCCTTGTCCAGCAAGGAATGACGCAACTCATAAAACTCTTCTCCTGCAGTTTATTCAGGTCCCTTGAAAACAGTCTTCCGAATAAAGGGGCAGACCCAACCCACAGGCTAAATATCAATTAAACAGCCAGTCAAGTAAAGCCAAGTGGTGCTATCTTAGAGGTCTACGTATGCGGAAGCAAGCCAGATCAGCAGTCTTTGCCAAATATGAACTTATTATCAAAAAGAGCACTCACCGTCGGGCTGGTGGAAGGCGGAGGCCAGCGCCATCTTTAGGGCGCGGCACTTCGCAGCTCTCTACAGTTCCTCCTTTTTTATTTTTTCTAAAGTTGGTAAAAGTCCCTGGAAAGGCTTCGCAATCCCTCTATCTGGGAATCTCACGGTGGGCCTGAGCCTGTAGGAGGGTGGTGCTCAAACTCTTACCCATCTCTGGGTCAGCCTCCCCACTCGGGACTGCCCTGTCTTAGGTGGCCGAGACTTACCCATCAACTCTGTCACTGACTTACCAGACCCTAATATCCGTGGAACGAATTCCTCAGTGGGCAGGGACTATGCTTAGTGAAGATTTACTTCACGGCAGCAAGCCATGCCTGAGGGGACTGGCCCGCCTCAATGGCGACAAGGGCTTGTATAATCATGGCTGCATTACGCTTTTGTGTGGCTCTCATTTTGTAGATGCACCATAGGCAAACCAGAGAGGCTAGCATCATTAGTATCGCCAAAGAGCCTACACCCGCCCACTCCTTAAGATGATCCATAGCCGTCTGTATCCAAGAAGTCAAGCCAGTAGCCAGGCTCAGATCCACCTGAGTGGAGTTGATGTGGATGATTGTCGCTCTCAGCTCTCTCATCAAATTTTCAAATTCAGCCGACCAATCCTGTAAGAGGAACTTTGACAATTGTCTGGACAAATTAGCAGCTTTTGTATAATTTTGATATTGCACGGAAGTAACACACAAACCTTGCAATTTCCACTCACACCCCAACTGTGCTAGTTGCCAAAGAGAATCAATCTGTTCTTGTATTAAATCTATACGTTGATTAACTATCATAAGACTTCCTTTGAGATGAGAATTCATAGAGGCCTGAATATCCAATGCCTGTGCCACAGTGGCTGAGATGTTATTCAGGGCATTGGCAGTCTGTATAGAACTAGACAAGGCGATAGCTGAGGCAGTAGCACCCACAGCAGCAACAGTGATAGCAGTAATAATAGCTGCAGTGATGCCAAAATCTCTTTTAAATCTGAATAGCATCATGGTATTAGGAGCCTCTACAGGAACTGGTACATATCGAGGCATTCTAGTCACCACAGCCACAGGAAAGGCTGTGGCATTCCAGCATAGGGCATAAAAACATGTGCCTGGAGTGCATACTAACTTTTCTTCACCTAAGGATGCACTCCCATTACTTACAATCCACAGAAAAGGAGGCCAGAGACATACTGGCGAAGCTGAAAAGCTCTTGTTGCGATAAGAATGAAATAAAGAATTCCAAGTACCAGAGCCACTACCGCTAGAGAAATCCAATCTGGTAGCAGACCCTAGGGAAAAATTACCTCTTTGATAAATTCCTCCTCCAAGCATAATGACAGGTCCCAAGTCCATGCAACTTCCATTTACTCCACACAAAAGCCACAAATCAAAAGGATTGGTGGCAGTCTGCTGAGGATCCCTAGTAGATATATCAAGCATTCCTGTACAAGACTTATTCACTATATTACTAATCATGGGGCTAAAGGAAAAATGATCTTGTTGAACCCAAACTGCTCTGCGCTCCTGACATACTCACTGCTACTATCACCAGGATCCTTAGGAAGGTCTTCATGACGAATCTTCCTCACAAGGCGTTCAGGCACCCACACTGGATCTTGTTGATTCTGAGGAAAAACACAAACAGACCCTCTCGCCCATGTTAGCACAGGGTCAGGCCCCTGCCAAGAGCCTGTCAAAATATCCTTCCACTTCACCATGCTTTTAGGTAAACCATGGGAATCCTGATGTCTGTCTGCTGCTGAGCGGCCTTGAGCATCCAAACTGAAAAAGTTTAAAGTAAATAAGGCTAAAGACATTCTTTCCTTGGGGGTACGGCCTTGGCCTATTCCCCCTTTTTGTTTTTGCAAGCATTCTTTCAAGGTGCGATGAGCACGCTCCACAATTCCTTGTCCTTGAGGATTGTATGGTAATCCATGATTAAGCTGTACCTCCATCTGGTTGCAGAAGGAGACAAAGGACTGAGCTGTATAGGCTGGTCCATTGTCCGTTTTCAGCTGCTGTGGTTTTCCCCATGCAGCCCAGGCTTCTAAGCAATGTCCTATGACATTGCGAGCCTTTTCTCCACTCATAGGTGTAGCATGTATGATACCTGAGCAGGTATCCACAGATACATGAATATATTTTAAGGTTCCAAACTCTGAAATGTGGGTAACGTCCACTTGCCAGATTTTGAGTGGCAACAGCCCTCTAGGGTTTACTCCCACACTGGGAGGATGATGATGAATCACACACTGAGGACAGTCCAAAACTACTTGCCTAGCATCTGCTCTAGACAAATGGAATTTCTGCTGTAGAGTTTTTGCATTTACATGAAATAATTGGTGAAACTGTCTGGCTTGATCCAGGAATGAGCTCCAAAAAATGCATTCCATCCTGGTCCATTGATCAACTTTATTATTACCCTCACTTAATGGTCCAGGTAATCCTGTATGTGCTCTGATATGTTGAATATAAAAACACCTTTTTCTCTGCCAGATTAAAACTTGTAACTCTTGCAATAAGGTACATACAGTACTACTATTCTTAATAGGACCTGCTAATTCTAATACTTTCACTGCGTTGACCACATAAACTGAATCTGAAATCAAATTGAATGCAAATTGACATCTTTTAAACACCTCAATTACTATTTTCAACTCTACTATTTGGGGGGAGCCCGGTTGAAATTGACATAACACGGGCTCTTGTCTTTCTATCAAATAGGCTCCACAGCCTGTCTTTGAGCCATCAGTAAACACATTTGGTGATCCTTGAAGTGGTACTGCTGAAGTAACCTTAGGGAATATCACTGGGTGCTCCTTAAAAAATAATAGCAATGGATGTTTAGGATAATGGTTATCAATCACTCCTTCAAAGCTACATTGCAATATTGCCCAGTCATCTACAGTGCCACACAAAATCTTAATTTGATAACTGGAATAAGGCTCTATTATACTGGCAGGAGCAACTCCAAAAGACTGCAAGCATTGTTGGATACCATTCAAGGCTAAAGCAGCAAGTGCAGTGGGATAATGTTCTATTCTGTTCTTACTTGTGTCCACATCCCCGGGCAGAAAGATCTCCCTACTTTCAGGGACTGAACTGGCTGCTCTGTCTGAGCGGCTTCTGGATATGGGGGAGGAGTTGAAGGCGCCATGGCAACGGCTTTGTTTACACCAGCTGCCGCCAGCGTGGCTGAAGGCTCTGTAACAACAACTCCACCCACTCCGACTGCTGCTGACGCTGATGCTGACGTGTCAGACGCCATGGCAACAGCTCCTCCCACACTGACTGCTGCCGATACGCCCTTCTGTTTTACTTTTTTCTTTTCCTTTTTTCTAATAACAGTCCTCTCCAACTGTTCTATTAGAGCATGTAGCTCTCCTTCAGAATCTGTGCTCTCTGAGTCCTCTAAATCTCTAAAATCTCTAAAATTTCTAAGATCGGGATAGAGAGGAACTTTCTTTTTGTCTTCCTTTTCACTGTCTGCCTGCTCAAATTTTTCGCCTTTGTTACTCTCCTTTTCACTGTCTGCCTGCTCAGATCTCTCCCCTTGTAGCAGTTCCAAAGCTGATTCTCCCTCTTTGATTGCATTACAACACCTCTGATCTTCTAAACAACTCCTCACCATTTTCCAAATCAGTCTTACTCCATGCTTCAGAGTCCCCTGCTCCCAAGCAAAATCCAAGTCCCTGCCTAATTTGTCCCAGCAGGATACTGTAAGATTCCCGGACACCGCAAACCACGGAGCCACAGAATCGCATTCATTCAGAAATCTCTCTAAGGTAGACTTCTTAATCTTTAAATTCCTAGCTAAAAGTAGCTCCTGAAGAGCCAGAAAAATTGGATGTGACTGAGACAATCCCATGTTTAAAAATTTTACTTTAGGTTCGCAACTGCCTGCGAAACTTAACCCTTTGTTCGCAACTGCCTGCGAAACTTAACCCTTTGTTTGCTATTTCTGCAAAACTTAACTGCTTGTTCACTATCTCCGTGAAACTTTATCTTTTGTTCGCTATTTCCGTGAAACTTTATTGTCCTGATTTATCCCAGGAACTTACCAAGCGCTTCCCCTGACTGCAGGAGTTCTGAGTCTTTTCTGGTTCCCCGTACGGGCCACCACTTTGTCGCGTCCCCCCTTGTCCAGCAAGGAATGACGCAACTCATAAAACTCTTCTCCTGCAGTTTATTCAGGTCCCTTGAAAACAGTCTTCCGAATAAAGGGGCAGACCCAACCCACAGGCTAAATACCAATTAAACAGCCAGTCAAGTAAAGCCAAGTGGTGCTATCTTAGAGGTCTACGTATGCGGAAGCAAGCCAGACAGGAGTCTTTGCCAAATATGAACTTATTATCAAAAAGAGCACTCACCGTCGGGCTGGTGGAAGGCGGAGGCCAGTGCCATCTTTAGGGCGCGGCACTTCGCAGCTCTCTACAGCCCAGTATACCTTCCCAATGTCCAGTTTATACATATTTGGCCCCTGACTTTAACATTCTACTATCTAACCATCTCCATGAGTTTAAAGGTCTATATCTGACTCAACATTCATACTAACTTGCAACACAATTTTAAAAGTATCTTCTTAGATCTATAACACCCTCTTGATTCCTAAACAACTCAAAATTTAACTATGAGACTCTAGCTGTCTATTCTTCAACCACCTCAGAGACCTGAGAGGGATAAATATATCTGCTTATATAGGAAGTGCAGGGCCTGCAGCTTCCAAAACTAAGAAATGACATACCAGTGACTGCCTGGACAGTTCCCATTTTCTCTCCATACATTCCTGCATCAGTCTTCAGCCTTTGGGTCCTGTTTCTCTGACAGACATTTGTTGTAGAGCAGAGATTATGAAGGACTTACCTACCCTGTCTTGGCAGAGCTAGGCTGTCGACTTCCCTGCTACCAAGTTTTGTCCTTTTTGAACAGCAGTCTGTCTGCAGTTGGAGCAAGGAGTTTTTTCATGCCAAGAGATAGGCTTGCCACTAATTCAACCATCTCACACTGGAGATTCTTCGATGCTTATCTTCTACTTGGAGTAGAATAGGGGGTGCTGTCAGGAGCTGATATGTCTCGATATAAAAAAAAAAAGAAAATCTTAATTTAAGATAACATCTTTGAATGCCATATTCTTCTGCAGATCTCTTGAGGTTTTTGAAGATGCCCTATCCATCTCTTGTATTTAGATAAGCAAATGTTGCTTGTCTCTTAACAACTTGATTACTGAGTAGTTTAGAGAATATCTGTGATAGACTGTCATAGTAGCTAACAAAGTGACATGTTTGCATGATTAGGAGTTTGTTTTACTTAACTATCCTAAACAGTTTTAGATGGTTGGTATCAAGAGGCCAGAGCTTCACATTTTATTTTTACGTATCTCTAGGTATGATAACATTAGGAAGCGTTACCTTTAATTTTGTATCAATATACAAAGATCTATTCAATTGTGGTTAAATATACTCTTAATTATGTATCAATATACAAAGATCAATGCCTATGTAGCCCAATACAATCTTAATATTACGTCCATGTACAAGGGTCAATACCATTGTGACCAACTATAATCTTAATTTTGTATCAATATACAAAGATCAATACCGATGTAATCCAATACAATCTTATTTTTGCACAATAAACAATGGTCAATACCACTTTAGCCAAATATACTACTAATTTTGTATCAATATACAAAGGTATAAGGGCATATTCAATAATCTGCCCCTTCTCAAATGATAGCACATGCTGGAGAGGGTGTGGAGAAAGGGGAACCCTACTCCATTGCTGGTGGGAGTGCAGGCTTGTGCAACCACTATGGAGGTCTGTCTGGTGATATCTTAGAAATCTAGGAATAACCTTGCCTCAGGACCCAGCCATATCACTTCTGGGTATACACCCAAAGGACCTCTCACAGAGACATAGGGAAGTCTCCTCATCTATGTTCATAGCAGCCTTATTCGTAATAGCTAGAAATTGGAAACAACCCAGATGTCCCTCAACTGAAGAATGGATCAAAAAATTGTGGTACATCTATACAATGGAATATTACTCAGCTATCAGAAACAATGAAATCATGCAATTTGCAACCAAATGGATGGATCTAGAGAAGCTCATCCTGAGTGAGCTAACCCAGTCTCAGAAGGATGTACATGGCATCTATTCACTTATAGTAGGATTTTAACTATATCGTACAGGATATCTGTACTACAACCAACACACCAAAAGGAACAAGGACATAAACTTTTTTTTTTATCTTTTTCTTTTTCCTTCTCCTTTTTTTCTTTTTTTCTTTTTCCTTTTCCCTTCTCTTTTTCCTCTCTTTTTTTTTTGTTGATATTCTTTGTTTTTGTGGGTTTGTGTGTTTGTTGGTCTTTTTTTAGTATTCCCCCAGCAGCAAGGAGACACCTTTCACTGGCAATACTGCCTCGTAGGCCCCTGGTGAATGAAGAGGCTCTTGGCCCTCATATGACTCCTGATCTGTGGTGAGAGACTGTTATGCAGGGACACTCCACCCCAGAGGAACAAGACGGAAGGGTCAGGGGGTAGAGCATGGGAGGGTGGGGCTGGGAAGCGGGAAAAGAGGACAATATGATAAGGATGTAACCTGAAGCAACAAACAAATAAATGTATTAACTGAAAAAAAAAAAAAGGCAGGTGGAAGGGCTGAAACACTGTGAATGGAATAGAGGATACAGCCGTTCGGCCTGGTTTTGCAGACCTCCAGGTGTAGAGAAGACGTGGAGCTAAGGTAAAATACAAGAGAATTGTGGTATTGGCCCATGTCTTTGACTTCAGCGGAGACGGGGAGGCGGGGGAGCACTGTAGAGTTGGTGGTCTTATGTATTCTATGTATTCTGGAGTCATACGGAGCAGGGTGGTGAGGGTGCATACTCTTGATCCCACCATTCAAGAAGAGTACACCCTTGGTCCCAGCACACTGGAGACAGAAACAGGCAGATCTCGGAGCTCAGGGTCAGCCTGATGCAGGACAAACTCTAAATAGAGAAAGACTTCGATCCAGGAGTGGGGGAACACATTTGATCCCTTCAGATGGGAACCACAGGTCTCTGATCCCAATAATTAGAGTTCAGAGACACACACATGGGATTTGAAGGGACCTAGGTTTGGAGGCTACTTACAAAAGGCCTTCTCGATGCAGGCAGATTGTCCTTTGGGATCTCAAAATATATACACTGGAGCTGGTTTAGCTCCAAGGTGACAGAATGATTTTTTTTCTTTAACCCGGATTGAAAGATAACGCTTTGTATGTTGTCGGAAGGCCAAATTTGCTTCAGGAGAAGTACTACCTAGCCCCCCACCCCAAAAAAGAGGGTAATTGTCCCAGGGTTGGGATTGGGGCAGGGCTCTGTTCTTATCTTCCCAGGAGAATTGAAGCGTCCATTCAGGGAGCCCAGGGACGGTTGGACAGCGGAAACCTCAGCAGAGAGCAGAATCAGGCACCAAGGAGGACAAGTGACCCAGTTGATTCAGCCTGGCAGACTTCCTCAATAGCTGTCTCCATCGGGGGGCCTGCAACCACGGCAATCCAATGTTGCTAGGACCGTTCAGCTCTACACAATGCCCCGGCCGGAACCTCAGTGAAGTCTGCAAGATCAGCTTCTGCCTACAAACTCCTTAGGTCATCTAAACAGCTGAGAACAGAAGGACTGAACATAAAAGGATTGTACTAACATTTTTAACCATTTTTCCATTTTGGTTCGGGCCCCAAACAGGTTTACTACGACCCAAATCAGCAGGAAGTCACTTTAAGAGAGCGCCGTCCCATGCCCAGAGGGTGGGGAGGGTGTTTCTCCACCCTTCTTTTTGGTTATTTGAAGGATAACTGAAAACTCTGATATTTAGGGGAAGAGATTACAAGCTGATAAATGGTCCTGTTTAATGGGTTTTGGAGGTTAGCCCCAGGGACTTCCTACTTTTCCTTTTCTGTATCCTTCTTCCTCTCCTATGTAGGAGTGCATGGGTTTGAGAAAAATGAGACATAGACATAGCACAGGAAGGTCCAAGAAGAAGGGGCAGATTATTGAATATGCCCTTATACTAGGAGTCATTTTATTGTTACTATTTTTAAAGAACAGTATTATTTGGTTTTACCCTAAGCCTCTGAGTCATCTAGTTTGGTTTTTGGTCACACAAGCAATGACAATTATGGGTTCCATCTCATTGGAGTGGAGTGGGCCTTAAACAAATCAGACACTGGTTGGTTACTCGCACAAACTTTGTGCCACCATTGCCCTAGTACATTTTTCAGGCAGGTCAGATTGTAGATCAAGTTTTTGTGGCTGGGTTGGTGTTTACTGTTCTCTTCTGGTAACTTGCAGAGAGCCTTTCTCTACCAAGGACACTAGAACCTGGAAGTGAAGCTTCCTGTAGGACCAGATAACCTCTCCATGTCCAGTAATTTGTGTGGATATTGTCTTCAACAATGGGGATTTGCTGTCAGTTTGGGGTGGTGGGGACAGGAATCATGTTGTCACAATCATTTCAAAATACACTAAAAAGACTAAAAGAGACAAAATACTAAGCAAGGAATCAAAAGGACTGAAACTAACCAGGACAGTGAGCAACAAGAAAAGAGACTTCTCAAACAAAGTGTAAGTCAGGGACCCACACTCAAGGCTGTCTTTTGACTTCCACACATACACTGTACACATGTGTGCACCCACTCACACAATGCACACACACATGCATACACCCACACATTCACACACATCATATACACATACAAAAACTATATCATATATACAAAAAAGATTTTTAAAATGAATTGAGAAAATTTCCAAAGGTGACACAAAAATAGCCAAAAAGACATGAAAAAGTACCCAACACCTGTGACCATCAAGGAAATGCAAATTGAAACCACAATGAGAAAAAGCCTCACTCCAGTAAGAAATATTAAAAAGAGTAAAAATAGCAAATGCTTAGCAAATATGTAAGAAACATCATTATCAGGAATAGCAGTCACTAAAGCCATTATGGAAAATGGAGTAGGTTTCTTCTCATTAAGAGTAAAAATAAATAACTATAATCCAGGAAATGTGCTCCTGCACATATATGTAAAAGAAATGAAATCAATATGTCAAACAAACATCTGCATACCTATACTCTGTGCATTTCCACGCTTACTGTACCACCATTCAAACAGGCAAGACACAGAAACAACCTAAGCATCCATTTACTGATGAACAAAGGAAGTGCTATACATGCACAAAATGAAATGAGAGTTGGTCATTAAGAAATGAAATTCTGTGATTTGTAACAACATGGGTGACACCGGTAGTAATCGTTGTTAAGTGAAGTAAGTCAGGCATGGACAAGTACCAATGATCTCAAGCATATCTGGAACATAAAGAGTTGATTTCACAGAAACTGAGGGTAGGACAGAGCTACTAGATGCTGAGAGAGTACAGGAGATATGATGATCAGAGAAAGCCTGGTTAGTGGCTACTAAATCACTGAGAAAGGAGTGAGACATTCTAATGTATTGTTGCACAGTAGCACAGCTGTACATAGTGTTTATTCATTGTATATAACTAAAACCTGGAAGGAAAGTGTGGAAGGACTATCTTATGTAGTGTATGGATGTAGCATCTGTCAATAAAAAAAAAAAAAAAACCTACCGGAAAGCGTAGTATAGATGGTGGGATAACTGGTAGGCAGAAAGGGTTCTCAGATAGTTCCAGATGGGGAGATTTTACCAGCAAGATGTTCGAGGACAGATGCATGGTTACCTGAGCACAGGTAATCACCCACATGGCAAAACTTAGACTAGAACAAATAGGTTATTTTAAGTTATCAGCTAGTCATGGAGTGAGCCTTGCTGTATGGCCTAGGTATTTGTAAATCAATTTTGAGTCTCACGAGTCTTTATTCCAAGAGCTTGACGCTCGAGGTAAAACCTACCAACAGACAGGAGCTTGGATGTCTTTTCTATAAAGTTGTAATAAATTTTTGAGGGGCTATGCTTAACTTGATTTAAGCATTGTGTATGGTATACATGCATTGAGCATCACATAGTACCCCAATAATATGTGCAAATTTATGTTTTGACAAGTCAGTTAAAAATAAATTTAAGTGACTTGGGAAATGGCTCAGTGAGCAAAGTATCTCTACATAAACCTGATGACCAGATTTTAGAACCCCAGAACTCACATAGAAGCAGTAACACAAGTATCTATCCCAGAATTCCCTGCCAGGTGGTGGGAAGCAGAGACAAGAGAATCTATGGAAGCTTACAGGCCAGAGAAGTTGGCATATGCAGGAGAAAACCAGAGCCCTGTCTCAAACAGGGTAGAAGTAGATGCTTGAGGCTGTCCCTAGATTACTACATCTGCATTGTGCTGTGTGCACGCGCATGCACACACACACATCATATACACACAAAAACAATTTAAATGCCCAATATTAAAATATTAAAAAATATTAAATGCACAATATTAAAATATTAAAAGCCCACCAGCTGACTCCCAGAACAGTACTGCGGCAGTTCTACAGAGCAATTGCCTTACTGAAGGTTGGTCTGATGTGAAAGAACCTGTTATGATGTGATGGGCGAGTGACAGTACTAGGGTGACTCTAGTCAAGACGACTCAAGGAACCCACACAGCATGTGATGGCCAGGAACTCATCTTTGAAGTGAACCTTAAGCAGACTGACTGACCTGCACTTAGAAAATACAGTGTAGTTACTGCAGACAAATCTGCATGACTTCCATGGCATGCAGCTGACCCTTGACAAAGCATCCCATAGTCAAAAAAAAAAATGGCAGAGAATAACTGAAGGTAACATTAAGGTTCACATTATTAGTAGACATTTATTTCATCTATTCTGTCTTACCTTTGCAACATCGAGACACGGAAGACCTGTTATACTCATTGCCACCACGTCTGCCAGCTCAAGAACAAGTGAAGCCACTTAGGAGTCAATAGTCACCCAAAAAAAAGTGATTAACAAATGACTACTGCTCAGCCCTGTGGCAGCCTCGGCAAAATTTTTATCCTCTTGTGGTCCTCTGCAAGAAAGTAAAAAGATACAATGCTCACTCTGAACCAAGAAACATTCACTCTAAAGGAAGTTATGGAAAAGGTACTAGTCATGCTAAAGTTGAACAAGCTTGTGGATGTGCATGCATTGCATTTATGTGTGTGTATGTGTGTGTGTGTGTGCGCGTGTGCATGTGCATGTGTGAGTCAGATATCTTTTCCCAGGCTCAGTCCACCATGTTTTGTTTTTAAATTTTTTAAATTATATTTATTTGTGTGAGGTAGGTGGGTGGGCATGCATGCCACTGCATGTATGTGAAACTCAGAGGACAACTTACAAAATTCAGTTCTCTCCTCCCATCATGTGGGTTAGAAATGAATTTAGGTTGGCAGGTTTAGATTGAGCACCATACCCTGTGGGCTATCTCACCAGCTTCACCTTTATGAAGCAGGGTCTTTAAGCTCTGCTCTGAGCTCACCAAATAGGTTAGACCGACTGGCCAGTGAGCTTAAAGCAATCTGCCTTCCTCTACATTCCAACTCTGAGATTAGAAACATTTGACATCATGCCCCTCTTTTATGTTGATTCTGGGTATGAAAGTCTGGACCTCATGATTATGTGATAATCAGTTTATTGACAGATTATCTCCCCAGCCCTAAAATTTGTATTTATTTCTTATTCAAATGTGTATGGATGAGCTGCCTGAATGTGTACCTGTATATCACATGCATGCAGTGCCTGCTGAGGCCAGAAGTGAGTGTTGGATCCTTTGGGACTGAAATTACAGATGCTTGTGACCCATCAGGTGATTGCTGGGAACTGAACCTGGCTCTTCAGCAATTGCTCTTAACCACTTAGCTATCCCTGTGTGCCCCTAAAATTCATATTTTTCATGGTGATTGAAAAGTCTTATTTGTGAAAAAGATTTTTAAACTTGTAAATGCTTTGTAACCCCAGCATTCAGGAGGCTAAAGAAGAGAGACCCTGAATTCAAGCCAGCCTGGGCTATAAACTGAGACTTTGTCTCAAATTACAGACCAAACAAACAACTTGCCAGCACAATTTCGAAGCATTTCACAAGTACCCAGTAGTTGATGTTTTCATTATCATTTAACTATTATCAGTTGAGGACTAGTTCTTTGAATCCCCAATACAGTCAGCTCTTTCCTGAAAGTATTTGAATGTATGTTTTAAAAAAACTGAGGCTAAACAAAATCCAACATCTTCATGATAAAAGTCTTGGAGAGATCAGGCATACAAGGACCATATCCACTTTGGAAATCAATCTGGCTATATCTTAGAAAATTGGGAATAGTTCTACCTCAAGACCCAGCCATACTACTCTTGGGCATATATCCAAAATATTGTCCACCAAACCACAAGGACATCACCTCAACTATGTTCATAGCAGCTTTATTCATAATAGCCAGAAACTGGAAACAACCTAGATGTCCTTCAACTGAAGAATGGATACACTTACACAATGGAATACTACTCAGCTAACAGAAACAAGGAAATCATACAATTTGGAACCAAATGGATGAAACTAGAAAAGCTCATCCTGAGTGAGACAACCCAGACCCAGAAAGATATACATGGTATGTATTCTCTTATAGGTGAATATCAACCATATATCACAGCACAACCATCCTACAACCCACAGCCCAAATAGACAGGATCCTATTATAAGTATCCTATGAAAAACTCCACCAGCAGCAGGTCATGGACCCTGTTGCCTCTTAGTGGAAACATTACTCTAACTGGGCTGCCATATCAGACTCCAGTCCAAGAGGAAGTTCTTAGTCCTCATGTGTCTGATAGACTGAGGGAAGTTAATATATGGGGGCACCTCTTATCTGAGGAAAAGGAGAGGATGGAGATGTAGAAGAGGGAGGGGACTTTGATTGAGATGTAACTTGAAAAATAAATTAATAATAATAATAAAAACCTGAAGCTAAAACCAGCCATGGTAGTTTATGTCTCTAATCCCAGCACTTAGAAAGTGTCATAAGGCCAACTTGGTTGACATATTGAGTTCCAAGCCAGTTAAGGTTATAAAGTGAGACCCCTCCCATCTAAAAACAAACAATCCCCCAAAACAAAACAAGCAACCCCCCTAAAAACAAGCATAAAAAGAATCTCAAACAACAATAACAAAACCAAAAAACCTACAAATTGATAACCAACATCATATAATGCCACTGAGATAATTATTTCAGCTAAGCTCTTAGAAATTGTTTGCACTGAAAATCTATCAATGTAATCCACCATATAAACAAACTGAAAAAAACATGATCATCTCATTAGATGCTGAAAAGGCCTTTGACAAAATCCAACACCCCTTCATGATAAAAATCTTGGAGAGATCAAGGATACAAGGGCCATACCTAAATATAATAAAGGCAATATACAATAAGGCAATAGTCAACATCAAATTAAATGGAGAGAAACTTAAAGCAATTCCACTAAAATCAGGGACAAGACAAGGCTGTCCACTCTCCCTGTATCTATTCAACAGAGTACTTGAAGTTCTACCTAGACCTTAGACAACTAAATAAGACATAAAACAATAAGACAACTACAGGGGATAAAGGGCATACAAACTGGAAAGGAAGAAGTCAAAGTATCCCTATTTACAGATGATATGATCGTATACAAAAGCCATCCCCAAAATTCTACCGGAGAACTCTTACAATTGATAAACATCTTCAGCAAAATTGCTAGACACAAATTAACTATTAAACCAATAGCTCTCCTTTACACAAATAATAAACAGGCTGAGAAAGAAGTTAGAGAAGCAATACCCTTCACAATAGCCACAAACAACATAAAGTATCTTTGTGTAACTCTAAGCAAGTGAAAGACCTATATGACAAGAACTTCAAGTCTCTGAAGAATGAAACTGAAGAAGGTATCAGAAGATAAAAAGATCTCCCATGTTCTTGGATTGGTAGGGTTAACATAGTAAGAATAGTCATCTTACCAAAAACAATCTATGGATTCAATGCAATTTCCATCAAAATACCATTACAATTCTTTTTTTAATGTTTATTTATTACTTCAGGTTACATCTCCATCACAGTGCCCTCTTTCCACCCTCCTAGTCCCGCCCTTCCACCCTTTACTCCCTATCCCATCCAACCTGCTCCTCCAGAGTGGAGTGTCCCTACATATCAATCCCCTGCCCTAGTTCAGCAGTCATATAAGGGCCAAGAGCCTCCTCATACACTGGGGCCTACAAGGCAGCACCACCAGGGCAAAGTGTCTCATTAGCAGGTAACAAAGTCTATTGTGCTGTTCCCTTTGGTGCATTGGCTGGCTGTAGTGTAGTAATCCTGTACTATATGGCTAAAATCTGACTATAAGTCAATAGATGCCATGTGCATCCTTCTGAGTCTGGGTTAGCTCACTCAGGATGAGCTTCTCTAGTTCCATTCATTTGGCTGCAAATTGCACAATTTTGTTGTTTCTGATGGCTGAGTAGATGTACCAGAGTTTTTGTATCCATTCCTCGGTTGAGTGACATCTGGGTTGTTTCCATTTTCTAGCTATTACAAATAAAGCTGCTATGAACATAGATGAGGAAACATCCTTGTGGTTTGGTGAGAAATCATTTGGATCTATACCCAGAAGTGGTATGGTTGGGTCTTGAGGTAGAGCTATTCCAAGTTTTCTAAGATATCACCAGATTGATTTCCATAGTGGTGTACAAGTTTGCACTCCCACCAGCAATGGAGGAGTGTTCCCCTTTCTCCACAACCTCACAAGTATGTGCTGTCATATGAGCTTTTGATCTTAGCCATTCTGACAGGTGTAAGATGGAATGTCAGAGTTGTCTTGAGTTTCATTTCTCTGATGATTAAGGATCCTGAGCATTTCTTCAAGTGTCTCTCAGCCATTAGGGATTCTTCCTTTGTGAATTCTCTGTTTAGCTCTGTTCCCCAGTTTTTTATTGGAGTATTTGGTTTCGTGCCATTTAATTTCTTGAGTTCTTTGTAAATTTTGGATATTAGCGCTCTGTCAGATGTGGGGTTGGTGAAGATTTTTTCCCAATCTGTAGTCTGCCATTTTGTTCAAATGACAGTATCTTTTGCCTTACAGAAGCTTTTCAGTTTCATGAAGTCCCATTTATTGATTGTTGGTCTTAGAGGTTGAGCTGTTGGTGTTCTGTTCAGAAATAGCTAAATCAATCCTGACAATAAAAAAAAAAAAATCTGGTGGTATCACCATCCCAGATTTCAAGCCATACTACAGAGCAATAGTAATAAAAATGGCATGGTACTGGTATAGAAACAGACTAGTGGATCAATGGAATTGAATTGAAGACCCAGAAATGAACCCACACACCTATGGTCTCTTAATTTTGACAAAGAAGTGAAAACCGTACAATGGAAAAAGGACAACATCTTCAATAAATGGTGCTGGTCTAACTGGATGTCGACATGTAAAATAATGAAATTAGACCCATACTTATCACCTTGTGCAAAACTTAAGTCCAAGTGGATCAAAGACCTTAGCTAAATCTATTAGAAGAGAAAGTGGGTAAAACCCTCAAACTCATCAGCCCAGGTGACAACTTCCTGAGCCATCATAATTCCTAACAGACCTTGAGAGAGAAATTCTCAACTTTATATGGAAAGCAAATCAAAACAAACAAACAAAACAAAACAAATATCCAGAATAGCAAAAACAATCCTCCACAATAAAAGAAATTCTGGAGGCATCACCTGACTTCAAGTTCAGAGCAATAGTAACAAAAACTGCATGGTACTGGCATAGAAACAGATTGATTGATAAAATTGGATCAAAGACCCAGAAATAAACCCACACACCTATGGTTGCTTGATTTTTGACAGAGAAACCAAAACCATACAATGGAAAAAAGAAAGCATCTTAAATAAATGATGCTGGTCTAACTGGATGTCTGTATGTAGAAAAATGCAAGTAGAACCTTATTTATCACCCTGTACAAAACTCAAGTCCAAGTGGATCAAAGACCTCAACATAAAATCAGATACACTAAACCTATTAGAAGAAAAAAGTGGGGAACAGCCTTGAGCTCATTGGCATAGAAAATTTCCTGTACAGAACACCAATAGCTCAGTCTCTAAGATCAACAATCAATAAACTGTTGGGACCTCATAAAACTGAAAATCTTCTGCAAGGCAATGGACACTGTCAAGAAAACAAAATGGCAGCCTACAGATTGGGAAAAGATCTTCACCAACTCTACATCTGATCGAAAGATAATATTCAAAATATATAGAGACCTCAAAAAAGTAAACACCAATAAACCAAATAATACATTTAAAAAATGGGGTTCAGAGCTAAACTGAGAATTCTCAACAGAAGAAACTCAAATGATGGAGAAGCACATAAAGAGATGCTCAACATCCTAAGTCACCAGGGAAATGCAACTCAAGATGACTCTGAGAATCCCTCTCACACCTATCAGAATGGCTAAGATAAAAAACTTAAGGGACAGCACATGCTGGTGAGGATTTGGAAGTGAGGAACACTCCTCCATTTCTGGTGGGAGTACAAACTTGTACAACCACTTTGGAAGTCAATCTGGCGATTTCTCAGAATAATGAGACTAGGTCTTCCTCAAGACCCAGCTATACCACTCCTGGGCATATACCCCAAAGATGCCCACCATACTACAAGGATGTTTGCTCAACTAGGCTCATAGCCACTTTATTCACAATAGCCAGAAACTGGAAACAACCTAAATGTCCCTCAACCAAAGAATGGATAAAGAAAATGTGGTACATTAATACAATGGGATACTACTCAGCTATTAGCAAGGAAATCATGAATTTCATAGGCAAATGGATAGAACTAGAAAAGCTCATTCTGAGTGTGCTAACTCACACCCAGAAAGATACACATGGTATATACTCAATCATAAACAGATACTAGCCATTTAGTACAGGATAACCATAATCCACAGATCCAAAGAAGCTAAGTAACTAAGAAGGCCCAAGAGAGTATGCTTGAAACTCACTCAGAGGGGGAAAGAGAAAAGACAGTGGAAGTAGATGCAGAGAGGGAACCAGATAAGAGAGGGAAAGAGGATGGAAAGGAGTGGGTGGTCAGCTATGGGGAGTGAGTGGGCAAGTGGTAAATGGGCTGGAGGAAATATGGGAAAACGAGGAGGACTCATCTCTAAGACAAGCTGGAGACCAACTACAAAGTAGGCCCCTGGGAGGAGATGGAGATAACTCTGAGACTTCTAACAGTGGGAGATATAGAGACTGAAGAGGCCTTTCACTAGCTAGGTAAGACTTCTAGGGGAGGGAGAGGATAATCAACTCACCCACAAAACCTTCAACTCATAATTTACCCTGTATACAAGATGTGCAGGGATAAAGATATAGTAGACACTGAGGGAATGACCAACCAATGTCAGTCACAACCTTAGACCTACCCCAAGGGAGAGAGCTAAATCCTATCACTATTAATGATACTCTGATAACAGACAGGAGCATAGCATAGCTGTCCTCTGAGAACCTCCATGTAGCAGAGAATCCAAAAAGAAGCTGAGACTCACTGCCAAACATTAGATGTAACACGAGGGATCTTGTGGAAGAATGGGGGAGAAGGATAAAAAGATCAGGAGGAGACAAGAACTCCACAAGAAGACCAACCGAGTCAACTAACCTAGATCCATGGGGGCTCACAGAGTCTGAATCACCATTCAAAGGGCATGCATGAACTGGACATAGGCCCTCTACAATTATGTAACTGATGAGCAGATTGGTCATCATGTGAACCCATAGCAAGTGGAGCAGGGTCTATGAGGCCTGGAATATGAGGCCTGATTTTTGATCACTTCCCCTCAATGGGGCTGTGATGCCTGGCTTCAATGAAGAGGAAGTGCTCAGACCTGATGCAACCAGATGTGCTGGGGTGGGACAGTTTGGGGGAAGGGAGAGGGCTCCCCTTTTCTGTGGAGAAGAGGAGGGGGAGAGGAGAAGAGTGTGGTAGAGTGGGATCCAGAGGAGAGAAAAGAGGGGGCTAGGATTGGGATGTAAAAATGAAAAATAAAATAAGAAATTGTTCATGTTTTCATCAACTATAAAGCAAGAGAAAATTATAATCCAAAATTGAAATAATTGGTCATAATACCATTGTGAATCGTCAGACATTTTTATATGCTCCAGCATGTATTTCTGGAAAATATATGCCAATTTTATGTGATTAGAGTTATCCTTTTCCTGAAGCTCCTGTCACCTTGCCAAAGATTGCTTTTAAGAACACCATCACTCCCCTGCACTATGAAGGAAGTCTGTGAGGCTATACTCTGTCTGCCACCGTGATGACAGGCACCTGTGAGAGCCAAGAAGTAGCCTAAATGTTTAATGAGTCAGGAAAGTCATCTTCAGTTGCTGTGTGGAGCTGCTGACAATCTGAAAAGATCACCTCCGTTTGTTTTAAACTGGGAATAGGTTGCTTAATATTTAATGCATGCCACAGCATTCTGCTCGGTGAGGGGCCAAACAAGGGTCAGGTTAGGGCTGCCTGCTGTTCCTGGGAGGCATCAAGGTTAAACTGAGTCTTCAGCAACACTCTGTGCAGCATTATTATGTATGTGGATATTAAGATGGGAAGCCATAGGCCTGCCCTGGCAGAGCATTATCAACAATCGGGAGCAAGCTCTCAGAACAAATGAGGAGCAGGCCTCACTGTTATTGCCACTCATCACAAAGGTATTAGGAAAGGAGTCATCAATAATCCTTATGATTATGCTGGGGGAAAGACGTTCTATCTAGTTGATTCCATGACTTATTTGTGGCATTAAATAACTCAAGCCCAAGAAAGGATCCCTTTGTGAACAATATCCCCATAGCCATATTTACTCAACTGATTTAGAGTCTGTTTCAGTTAAATACATGAGAGTCAACAGAGGCTCAGAAGCAGCAGAAGTAAAACCATGAAATGTTGGCTGACGAAATGCATCAAGGGGGGCTCCGAGACTTTTGGCCAAAGCATGTGTAATGATGAGCATGCTACTCATTAAGAATAAAAAGGCAAGAGAGAAGTGGGGTGAGAGAAAAATAAAAACTCTAATTTCAGAGAATGTTAAATTTGAGATTCCCATTGAATATTCAAGTTTAGATGTATATTAGACAGTGGGGAATGCTATTGTTCTTGTGCAGACTTTTTGGGTTCAAATATATGGAGTTCATTTAAATCAAATTGGGGAATATAATGTAGAGATTTGTTGAACACTGAGCTCTAAGTCATTCTGACACTTGGTGGTCAGAAAGTTGACATGATCCCACAAGGGACACTGAGGAGGAATGTCAGATAGTGGGAAGAGAACTAGGAGTGAGGATACAGTGAGAATGCAGTGTACAGTTCTACTACATGGGAGCAGACATTGTAGTAAAAGCTCCTGGGGGTTATGTGGAATGAACACTGGTCATTAGACTGGTAATGTGGAAGTCATTGGTACCTTCAGTGAATGTCTATGAGGTGTTCTGGAGACAAGAACGCATTGAGCCAAGACAGAATTCTGAGGAGGGTAGGTAGAGAAGGTGAAGGACAGAAAATAATTTTTGTATGATGGCTAGCAAGTAAGTGACAGGGCTGGCAAAGGAAATCAAGGGGAGGGTTGTCTGTTTTCTGTTGCATTTTGAATAAGAATTATTACACTGTTGGGCTGGAGAGGTGGCTATTGGTATGTCCTTTCTTAGTTTTGGAAGCTGCAGGCTCTGCACTTCCTATATAAGCA
>CAJQZJ010009486.1:7715800-7734624 GCA_907164525.1 Lophiomys imhausi | reverse complement strand
TGTTGGACTGAAAGGGGAAACCTCTGGAGGGAAGAGGGTGGAAGGGCAGGTTAGGAAGGGGGAATAGGGAGGGGTTTGTTACTGAGATGTAACTTGAAGAAAAAAAAATAAAGTATTTATAAAAAAAATAATGAAATGGAACTAATATTTCCACAAAAATAAACTGAAGGAATGTCACCTAATAAAAAAAAAGAATTATTACACTGCATTTGTATGGTGGTGGGGAAAACCCAGAAGACAGGAAAAATAACAATAAGAAATAGAGTACCATCCTCGAGTAAGCAGAATAGAGTGGAGCCTGTACAGATAATATCAGAACATGTATCATTCATCACTGGTTCAGGAAGAGAGCAGATGCAGGCTCACAGAAGCACATTAATAACGGAATGAGGGTATGCTGAAATTACTTTTACCAATTGTTTCTATTGAGCTTATCTACTTAAGGTATTGAATTATATAATCTTGATTACTTTGGGCTGGAAAATATCATAAGAAATTCCCAGGTAGACAGTTCTCCAGTGAATATGAGAACAAAAGGATCTGGGCTGTTTCTATTTTTGTTTGTTTTGTTTTTGTCTTTCATTTTGTTCATTTTTGTTTGTTTAGTTGTTTGTTTGGGTTTTTTTGCTTTGTTTTGTTTTGTTTTTTATTTTGTGTTTTGGTTTTGTTATTGTTGTTAGTTTTTGAGACAGGTTTTCTCTGTGGAGCCATGGCTATCCTGGAACTCACTTTGCAGATCAGACTGGCATCTAACTCAGAAAGCTGCTTGCTTCTGCCTCCCAATTGGTGAGATTAAAGGTATGCACCACCATGTCTAAATTTTTACTTGAAATGGTCAGTGTTGGCTTTGTCATTCTGGTTTCTCCCTACATAACTGCAAGATGTTTGCTGCAGCAAAATAATATCTCACCTAGCAAGGACAGCATAAACACATCTGTTATCCAGCATTCTTCAGAAGTGAAAAACAAATAAGATATGGATATATACATATATGAATTGATTGGTGCAATTATAGAGGCTGAGAAGTGCCATAATCTACCATCTACCAGCTTGAGCCTGAAGGAAGTTGGCAGAGAAGTTTGAATCCAAAGACCTGACTGATGTTGACTCCAACAGTTACTCAAAGGCAGATGATCTCTCTGCCTCTGTCTGGGCAGGTTCTCAAAAGATTCATTGATGTCATCTATACTGGAGGGGTCCATCTACTTTATCTGAGGGTTCCTTTACTTTACTAAGGTCACTGATTCAAAATCCAGAAGTACCATGACAGACACATCAGAAATGAGATTCATTGTGGGCACCAGTGGCAGTCAAGTTGGTACATGTTATCTGCCAAATGAGAAACTTCACTCCTCAGATGTTTTTCCCAGGGAGGAAATTCTTCCATGCAGCAAGAGTCCCCTATGGATCAGATTTTCATGTGCTCATCTTCTAGATTGACCTGGCTGTCAAAATGAACATTTGGTATTTCAACACCATAGTTGGGGAAAACTGCAATAAAAATGGAATGAAGGGAAGATGGCAGTAACTGACACTGACACAGTCTGAGTGACAAGAAAACCGACTAGGTCACTGCAGAGCTATACTCACGCTGTGTAGCAGTTTGAAAGGTGCAGGGAGTCTGAGCTCACCCAGCGAAACCCTGGGACAATCCATGTCCCCAGTGGTAGATATCTAGGCACTCAGAAAAACAGAACAGCCAGACATGGGAGCAGGAAATGAATAAAATGGTTCAAAACCTGAAATAAGAAATGGAAGCAGTAAAGAAAACACAATTAGAGACAATCCTGGAGTTTGAAAACCTAGGAAAAAGAACAGGAGCTACAGACAGGAGTATCACCAATAGGATACAAAAGATGGAAGACCGAATCTCAGATGTGAAAGATTTGACTGAAGAAATCAGTACAACAGCAAAAGAAAATGAGAAATCTAAAAAATCCTTCACCCATAACATCCAAGAAATCAAGAACTCAGTGAAAAGACAGAACCTAAGAATTATAGGAATAGATGAAAGAGAAAACTGCTGACTCCAAGGACCAGAAAACATTTTCAGCAAAATCATAGAAGAAAATTTCCCAAATCTAAAGAAAGAGATGCCAGTAAAATTCCAAGAGGCATACAGAACACCAAGTAGTTTAGACCAGAGAAGAAATTCCTCTACCCACATAATAATATAAACTCTAAATGTACAGAACAAAGAAAGAATATTAAAAGCTGTAAGAGAAAAAGGCCAAGTAACATATAGTGGCAGACCCATCAGAATCACACCTGACTTTTCCTCAGAAACTTTGAATGCAAGAAACGCCTTGGCAAATGTCCTACAACCCCTAAGAGATCACAGGTGCCAGCACAAATTACTATACTCAGCAAAACTTTCAATCACCATAGATGGAGAAAACAAGATATTCCATGACAGACTCAAATTTAAACAATATCTATCCATAAATCCAACCCTACAGAAGATACTAGGAGGAAAATTCCAGCCCAGAGTAGATAACTACACCCAAGAAAACACAGTAAACAAATAACCCCACTCCATCAAAATCAAAAGAAACACATAAACACACTACTACCACCTACACCAAATTAACAACCAATGGTCATTAATCTCCCTCAACATCAATGGACTCATCTCCCCAATAAAAAGACACAGGCTTACAGAATGGATGCAGAAAGAAGACCAATCGTTCTGCTACATATAAGAAATGTACCTCACCAACAAAGATAGGCTTTACCTCAGAAGAAAAGGCTGGAAAAAGATCTTTCAAGCAAATGGTCTCAAGAAGCAAGCTGCACTAGCCATCCTAATATGAAATAAAATAGGATTTCAACCAAAATTAATAAAAAAGATAGGGAAGGACACTACATATTCATCAAAGGAAAAATTCATCAAGATGACATCTCAATGCTGAACATCTATCCTCCAAATACAAGAATACCCACATTTGTAAACAAAGCATTACTAAAGCTTAAACTACACATTGACCACCACATATTAATAGTAAGAGACTTCAACACCCTTCTCACACAAATGGACAGGTTATTGAAACAGAAAACAAACAGAGAAATAATGAACCTAACAGAGGTCATGAACCAAATGGACCTAACAGATTTCTACAGAACATTTTACCCAAACACAAAATAATATACCTTCTTCTCAGCACCTCATGGAACCTTCTCCAAAATTGGTCATATAGTCAGTCACAAAGCAAGCTTCAAACAATACAAGAAAATTGAAATAACCCCTTATATTTTATCATATCACCATGGATTAAAGCTGGACTTCAGCTACAACAGAAATAACACAAAGCCTACTAATGGGGTGGTGTTAAGCATTGTAAATGTTGATTGGTCCTGCTTGCTGTATATTACTTACTTTGTCGCAGATTGGTTAAATAAATGCTGAGGCCTGGAGATTGGGTAAAGACAGAGATAGGTGGGACTAAGGTGCATGCACTTTTACAGAGAGAGAAGGAAAGCATTTTGGTAAAAAGAGGCCAGAGAAAAAGCCAGGAGCATACAAGGAGGACAATGCCATGGGGTAGATTAAAGAAGATCCTTCCATGTGGCCTGGAACATTGGCTTAGTGTGGATAATAGTAGTCCAAAAGGATGTATGTATATATGGGGTTATATTTGGGTAATAGAATTATGAGCTAGCTTAGATGGGCTAGGATTGCAAAACCCAGGCCTAGGCTTGTTAAGATCCATATGGTGTCTGTGTGTATTCATTTATAGTGGTGGGTTAAGGATTAACACCGCCGACCAATTAAAGATAATATAAATACCATTTGAAATCATTTAATTAGCTATTTTTTCTACATATGGCACCCAGTGTACAGCATTAGAATCCATGCTTACAGCCTGAGAAGGCCGAGTGAGAGATAGTTTCCTAGCCAAAGAGTGGGGAGCCAAACCCAAATTCATTTCAAAGGAATAGCTCCTTTACAAAAGCTACTGCCTTACAACAAAGGTGGAAGTTTATCTCTCTTTATATGCTAAATAACTGGCAGCCTTCTAAACAGAGCTTGAGAACGGAAATAACTGCCTAAATTAAAATGGAGCAATTCATAATGTCTCAATGTTTGGATTCCAATTTAGTTTGTCTCTCTAAACATACAGATAATTTTTCCACTGACAATTGTGGTTCTATGTATACTTTTTGAGAAAGATTTGCCTAGCATAAGTTTAACAAAAAGAGCTTAGAGATGGAATGCTAAGCTGCTGACAATAAAATGGGGGAAGTAGGGAGCCCTGTCCTGATACAAAAGATGTCAGCAGGAGCTCACAGGTCCCTGAGAACTAGGTGCTTATCAAGAGTATCTGGGAAAGGCCCACCAAGAATATACAGTCAAAACTAGATTTAAGGAATAATAAACAGAACTTTAATTACAACACGGGATGGCATGGTTAGACCATGGTTTTTGGAATGTTCTTGTTTCTTTGCTTGATTTTTGTTTAGTGTCTTTGATTTTCCTATATCAGGAGGTAAAAAGGATATTTTTGTTGTTTAGCAATGCTAAAATATAAGAGGATTTTAAAGATATAAAGAGAAAGGGGTCACAAGCCAGTCTCCTTAGATGTGGGACACCCACTGGAAAACTGGTTTCAGGAGAGATATTAGACCCTAGGGGAGATATCTTAATCATTGGGTGTGATGGTACATGCCTTTAATCCCAGCATTTGGGAGACAAAGACAGACTGATCTCTATGAGCTTAGGATACACAGAGAAATCCTGTCTCAAAAGAAAAAATAGAGAGCTATATTAATTGTGAGAAATTATATATTTTCAGAGCAAAGGAACCAAACACCAAAAAAGACAAGACAAGCCAGATGGTCTAGTTCACAGACTGTTCCAGCCAGGACTTCCATGAAGCCCTAAACTTTCCCACCCAAAGTTCAACGGACTACAAACTTCTCAGAACTTTCAAATTGCTGAGGACATGAAGACTGGACTATTAAATTGCTTAACCATTTTTTTCTACTTTATTTGGGCCCCCAAACAGGTTTTTTACATCCCAATTCAGCAGGAAGTAATTTTAAGAGAGAATGCCCCACTCCCAAAAGGTGGGGTGGGTGATTGTTTGGCCATTTGATATGTTGTAGATGTTGTTTAGGGGGATTGGTTACAAATTGTTAAATGGCCTTATTAAACAAGGTATAGAAGGTTAGACTCAAGGACTTTTCTATTTCTTTTTCTTTTCTCTATCCTTCTTTCTCATTTCTATGGGGGGAAAACTTAAAAAGAAGGGGAATATATGTATATAATATAGAAATGATAAGATAGAGAGATAGGTTATTGAATCTGCTCTGAAACTTAAAACTAATGTCATTCTTAAAATAAGGTTATCTTTTAGCTGGGCGGTGGTGGCGCACGCCTTTAATCCCAGCACTTAGGAGGCAGAGGCAGATGGATCTTTGTGAGTTCGAGGCCAGCCTGGCCTACAAAGTGAGTCCAGGACAGCCAGAGCTGTTACACAAGAAATCCTGTCTCTAAAAACCAGAAAAAAATAATAATAAGGTTACCTTTTGATACATTGGTATAGAATTTTGTATATTGATAAAAAATAAGATTAATTTTGATAGATTTTTATAATTTGCTTATTCAAAGAAGATAGATTTATAAATCAATAGATGTTTTCAAAACCCTCAGAGATGTACAGAAAATGGCATTTGAAGATATTATTATTTTAAAAATTGTTTGACTTTAAGACAGTCAGCTCCTGACAGCTCCCATTTGACTTGGAAGAAAACAATGAGCATCAAAAAGAAATCTCCCATCAGGAGATAATTCCTACTGGATAAAAATGTCCTTGCTCTCTCAACAGACTATATACAGTCCAAGGATGGACCAGAGCTTAAATGCAGGTAAATTGATGTCCTGATTCTGCAGAGACAGAATGGAAATATCCTTATTTCCTGCTGCACAATTATGTCTGTGAGATGTGCTTGGCCAGAAGGCTGAAGATGATGCTCCAACGGTAGGGAGAGATACTTGGGACTATCTAGGTAGCAAACTGTCATTTTTTTCTGCTCTTCTGTGCTTCCTATTCACTCAAATAATAACATTATCCCTTCTTGAGTCTTTGATGGGGTTGAAGACATAATGGCTATAAAATTTCAATTAAGCTTGAGTCATTTAGGATTTTTAAAAATGTAGGATATGATAGAAATTATTTAGGTTCAGAACATTAGACACACCAAGATAGATGATTTTTTTCTTCTTCAAGATTGCCTGATAGAAATAGGCTAAACATTATGTATACACCCTTTATCCTTTTTATTAGACAAAAGGAAGGAAATGATGGGGTGGTGTTAAGCATTCTAAATGTTGATAGGTCCTGCTTGCTGTATGTTACTTATCTTGTCTCTGATTGGTTAAATAAATGCTGAAGCCTGTAGATTGGGCAATGACAGAGATAGGTGGGACTAAGGTGCGTGTGCTTTTACAGAGCGATAGAAAGAAAGCATTTGGGGAAAAAGCTTAGATTAGACCTAGAGTCTGCCATACAAATATAGATGATAGGCAACTTGGTCTTCATACAGACCCCTTAGCAATCAGGGGTGGGGGCAGTCTCAGTCATGGACTCTGTTGCCTGTTAGTGGGATACTTTATCCTAGATGGACTGCCACGTCAGACCCCAGAGCAAGAGGAAGCTCTTAGCCTTCATGTGACTGATGAACTGAGGGGGTTGATATATGGGGGCAACCCTCACCTGAGAAGGATAGGAGGGGGACAGGGAAGAGAGTAGAAGGGTGATACTGGGAGGGGAGGAGGGACAGGGTTATGATCGAGATGTAACTTGAATTAATAAATAAATGTAAAAAAAAAATACAGATGAAAAAACAAATGGAATGAAGATTGACTCATGAGCCAACCATCAAATACCAGCCTTGATGTGAATTGTAGGCTGATTACAGACAATGATATGTATGAATTTTTAATGAATGCTAAAATATTTAAATTAATGCTAAAAATGGAAATAAAGTGAATAAATTCATTATTTTGAAGTGTAGATCAAGTAAGGAAGCAGACTCACAAAGTAAGTGACTTGCCCAGGCTCAAATGATCAAGGCAGAGAGAACCTGCTTATGTGGGTGTGGGTACCTAACCGAGTAGTTTTCTCATAAAGTATGTGGATTTGATCTATGTCCTTAGTTATGTTACCATGGTTTTATTTGTCTTTACTTAAGATTGTGTGTCCCCATTTATCTGTGTGCATAATACAGATGAGGGGGATGTGTGCCTCAGTCCACAGACAAAGATCATAGTTCAACTTCATGGAGTTGATTCTCTCCTTCCATTGTCATGTGAGTTCTGAAGATTGAACTGGGGTTACCAGGCTTGTGCAGCAAGCATGTTTCCATGCTGAGCCATCCGCAACCCTCACCATGTATTTTCGCTGCTGTTACTAATAAACACACACACAAAAGAGAACAATTTCCTGCCCTGGTATTATAGGCATTTACATTTATTTTTCAGGATAGGTGGTCAAGTTGCAGTGCTGTGTAAGTTGTTACACAGCTTACCTTCTTTGAGTCACACCGCACTCAATCAGAGATAATGGGACCATCAGTGGCAGACCCTGGAGAAAGTTCTACACAGTCTGTCACCTTAGTATCAGCTTTGCCAATTACCAAATTACCACCACATGACTTGATCCCATTATTATCTCCAGTCATTGATCAACTGTCGTCCATTTTAAGCTTTTCTCCATTTTTGTTGTAAAATGTACACAACCTCCAATTTGCCATTTTAACCACTCCCATGTTCAGTTCAGGGACACTGAGCACATTATCTATGTGATATAGCCATCATGTCTACCTACCTATCCAGGGAACTTTTTAGTCATTCCACATGGAAACTCTACGACTATGAAAAAGAGCTCCCATCTCCTCCTCTCCACCAGCTCCTCATAATTACTCTTCGATTTTCTATCCTTATTCATTTGAATTTTCTAGAGACCACATTAAACTCACATCACACATAATTTATCTTTTCATGCCTGGCTTACTTCATCAAGCATAATGTCTTCAAGATTTATTCCTGTGGCATCTATCAGGATTTAATTTCTTTTTATGACTGAATAATACTCAATTGTGTGAACATCCCATTTTTTTAATAATCTGTGCTTTTGTTGGTACATACTTATGCTGTTTCCTCCTTTAGCCATCCACTCTTCACAGAAGGATTTGTGTTCCCTTTCTTCTTAGTATTCAGCCTCTCTCCTTGTTCTTGCATCTTTATTCATTCTCCTGCCTGCAAACATCTCTAATCATCTTCATTCTCTTATGTGCAGGTGAAGATTCCTCTCCTTTTTTTTACTTGAAAAAAATAGTTTAGAATATAATGCAACAAGGTTCATCATAGTATCTTTGTGTATGTATATGTGTGTGTTGGGGGGGAGGGAGAGTACATCATTCTAATTTTCTCCCCATCCCATGCCCCCTTCCCTTCCATCTGATTTTCTTTCTTCGCCCACTCACTCTCACTTCTGCTTTGCTTCTACAGTTTTGCTACCCTCTTTAATTCCCACATACATCAGGATCTTTTCCTTTCTAGTTCTGGTGTGTGTGTGTGTGTGTGTGTGTGTGTGTGTGTGTGTGTGTGTGTGTTATTAAATTAAGTTTCCACATATGAAGGAAAACATACAGGATTTGGATCTCTTAAGTCTGGCTTACTTCACTTAATATGATTTCCAGTTGCACTTATTTTCCCACAAATACTGTGATTTCACTTTGTTTTACAGCTGCATAAAATTCTATTGTGCATATGTACCACACTTTATCTATCCATAGACATATCCATAGACATCTATCCATAGCTGGTTCCATTTCCTGACTTTGGTTAATAGTGAAGCTACAAACATAGATATCCAAGTATCTCTATGGTGTGTTGGCTTAGAATCATTTGGATGTATATCCAAACCTAGAATAGCTGTTTTGAATAAGAATGGCCCCCCATAGGCTCATATATTTGAATGCTTAGCTACCAGGAAGTGGGACTGTTTGAGAAATAATGGAAGGATTAGGGGATGCACCCTTGTTGGAGTAGGTGTAGCATTGTTGAAGGAAGTAGGTCACTGGGAGTGGAATTTGAGGTTTCAAAGACCCAGGAAGAGTCCAGTGTCTCTTTCTTCTTGCTGTCTGCTGATCAGGGTGTAAAGTTTTCAACTGCTTCTCCAGTGCAATGCTCCCTGCATGGTGATAATGGACTAACCCTCTGAAACTGTGAGCAGGACTCAATTAAATGATTTGTCTTTTAAGTTGCCTTGGTTTTGGGTGTCTCTTCAGAGCAGTGACTAAGACACACAAACACACACACACACACACACACACACACACACACACACACACACACGGTAGTTCTATTTTCAGTTTCTTTTTTTTTTTTTTTTTCGAGACAGGGTTTCTCTGTGTAGCCCTGGCTGTCCTGGACTCACTTTGTAGACCAGGCTAGCCTCAAACTCACAAAGATCCACCTGTCTCTGCCTCCCAAGTGCTGGGATTAAAGGCGTGCGCCACCACCGCCCGGCTTATTTTCAGTTTCTTGAGGACCTCTGTACTGATGTCCATAGTGACACACAAGTTTGCATTCGCACCAGCAGTGAATAAGAGTTCCTCTTTCTCCACATCCTCACTAGCCTTTCTTCTCACTTGTTTTCTTGAAAACATCCATTCTGCCTGTGGTGAAATGGTATCTTAAAATAGTTTTGATTTGCATTCTTGCTAATGACAAAGGATGTTGAACAGTTTTTCAAATATTTTATTGGTCATTTGTATTTTTAAATAACTTTATTCAATTTACTAGCTCCTTTATTGACTGTAGGATTTATTTTTTATGTTTAGTTTTAATTGCTCTTTATATATTTGGGATACTGACTCTCTGTCTGATGTGCATGCAATTGGCAAAGATTTTCCCCTTCTGTAGGCTACTTATCACTCTGATGATTACTTCATTTTCTGTGCAAAGATTCTCAATTTTATGTAATTCCTTTTTTTTTTTTTTTGGTTAGCTTTGGGGGGGGTTGTTTCCTGTGCTAAAGAAAAGTAATTTTTCTCTTGTATGACTTTGAATACATCATCTTTGAATTTCCAGTTCAAAGGAAAGCTCTTCATTTCTTTTCAGTCTGCTCATCTGAAAGCAATCAATGATTAGTACCCCCTCCCCCTCCCTAACATTAACTTGTTTGGATTTATTTCAGTCTATAGCCTGGTTAAGACAAGTACTTAACAATTTTTTTAATTTTTTGTTTTTTTATTGTTGTTTATTTATTTATTTTTTTATTTCTTCAAGTTACATCTCAATCACAATCCCCTCCCTACTCCCCCCTCTACTCCCACCCTCTTCCCCCTCAACCCCCCATCCTCTTTCCTTTTTTTTAAGTTTAAGGTATATATTTTCCCCCAACAGCTCCCCCTTTCAGTCCAACAAATGGTTCTTTCTCTTATAACAATAAATACAATACAAAACAACAGAAATAAATAGGCCACAATTATGAGAGTTATATGGCTTAGCATACATTCCCAATGTCCAATCCATACGTATTTGGCACACGACTTTAACATTCTACTATCTAATCATCTCCATGAGTTTAAAGTTCTATATCCAACTCAGCTTTCATACTAACTTGCATCACAATTTTAAAAACATCTTCTTAGATCCAGAATACCCTCTTCATTCCTAAACAACTCAAAATTTAACTATGAGACTCTAGCTATCTAGTCTTCAACCTGAGAGGGATAAATATATCTGATTATACAGGAAGTACAGGGCCAGCAGCTTCCAAAACTAAGAAATGACATACCAGTGGCTGCCTGGACAGTTCCCATTTTCTCTTCATACATTACAGCATCAATCTTCAGCTGTTTGGCCCCGTTTCTCTGACAGACATTGATTTAAAGCAGGAATTATGAAGGACTTGCCTACCCTGTCTTAGCAGAGCTAGGCTGTTGACTTACCTGCTTCCAAGTTTTGTCCTTTTTGGATAGCATTCTGTTTACAGTTGAAGCAAGGGGTTTTTCTTGCCAAGAGATAGGCTTGCCACTAATTCAACCATCTCCAATTGGAGATTCTTTTATGCTTATCTTCTACTTGGAGTAGAATTATGGGGTGCTATCAGGAGCTGACATGTCTTGAAATAAAAAAAATCTTAAGTTTAGAAAACATCTTTGAATGCCATATTCTGTAGATCTCTTGAGGTTTTTGAAGACCAATTATCTATCTCTTATATTTAGATAAGCAAATGTTGCTTGTCTCTTAGCAACTTGATTTCTGATTAGCTTAGAAAATAACTGTGATAGACTGTCATAGTACCTAACAAAATGACAAGCTTGAATGACTATTAGTTTGCATTTCTTAATTATCCTAAACAGTTTATGACCGTTGGTAGCAAAAGGCCAAAACTTCACATTTCATTTTTAAGCATTACCAAGGTACAATACCTTGAAAAGGGTTAACCTTAATTTTGTATCAATATACAAAAATCAATACCAATGTGGCCAAATATAATCTTAATTTTATATCAATATACAAAAACCAATACTGATGTAGCCCAATGTAATCTTAATTTCGCATCAATATACAAAGACCAATACCAATTTAGCCAAATATAATCTTAATTTTGTATCAATATACAAAGGTATAAGGGCATATTCAATAATCTGTCCTTTTTTCTTGATCTTTCCTATATTATGTCTATGTCCCATTTTTCCTCATCTGTTCACCCCTACATAGGAGAGAAAGAAGGATACAGAAAAGAAAAAGAGAGAAGTCCCTGGGTCTAATCTCCAAAATCTATTTAACAAGACCATTTAACAGCTTGTAATCTCTTCCCCTAAATAACAAGATTATCTATAACCCATCAAATGACCAAAGGGGGGGAAAACACCCACCCCACCTTCTGGAGATGGGACATCGCTCTCTTAAAATGACTTCCTGCTGATTTGGAATGTAGCAAACCTGTTGGGGGCCCAAATAAGAATGGAAAAATAGTTAAAATGTTAATAGAATCATTTGATGTTCAGTCCTTTTGTGCTCAGCTATTTAAATGTCCTAAGAAGTTCGTAGACAGAAGGTGAACTTCAGGGCTTTACTGAAATTCTGGATGGATCAGTCTGTGGAGCTGAACAATCTTAGCAATTTTGAGTTGTTTTGGTTGTAGACTTTTGATGAAACAGATATTGAGGAAGTCTGCAAGGCTGGATCGTCTGGGCTACTTGTCTTCTTTGGTGTCTGAACTGTTTCTTCTGAGGTTTCCGTTGTCCAGTTCTCCCTGGATTCCTTGGATGGATGCTTTAAATCTCCTTTGTTCTTGTGGTTTATTTCAGTCTATAGCTTGGTTAAGCCAAATACTTAACAATATTTAAAAATGACTCTTATCTATTCTCATAAAGCCCATATTTCTACCTACTTAAAATTTCCTTTCTCTTGGAGTTAGGGAGATATCTCAGTCAGTGAAGTGATTGCCATACAAACATGAGGACCTGGGTCTGATCTTCAGGACTCACATGAAATCTATGCATAGTGACACATGCTTGTAAACCTGGTGTGTCTTATTCCTAGGGCTAGCTGGCTAGTCATCCTACCCTAATCAGTGAACTCTAGACCAGTGAGAGAACCAGTCTCCACAAAATCAGGTGGATAGCTCCTAAGACTAACCTCTGGCCTCCACGAGCATACACACTTGCATGCACACTTGAACATACCTTATGCCACACAGGAACATTCATGTAGATGTACACACACCTAGATACACATTTCCTTTTCTTCTTCGAATCATCTTCTCAAAAGTTTCTGAAATTTTTCTTTAAAAGTTCATCAATACTTTTTCTTTTCTTTTTTTCTTTTTATTGTTTTTTTTTTTTTTATTTTGTGAAGTTCACAGCAGGCACCCTGTTCCCTCTCATCTTTCACCTCCACACAGATCCACTCTTGAAACCTCTCCCAACAACAGCAACAAACCTCATTGTGGAAGCTGTAATGTGTCTCAGTGTGTCCCACAATATTCCCTTTGTTCCATACATTTTTGCTTGCAAATGTTCATTATAATGACTTCTTGGTCTGGTTCAAGACCTCTGGCTTTTGTTACTTTGTCAATACTGGAACCTCACTGGGATTCCTCTCAGAAATCTTGCTGTTGTCTGGTGTCATGGAGCTCACATAGTTTTGAGTCTGTGGAACTGGACTCTTCATGGACTCCATCAATGTATCCATGGGGTGTGTGTTGGAGTGGGCCAATTCAAAGCCCTGTTTTTGGGTCTGCAACCCCAACAACCAGAACCATTTCTACTGTGCTACCCAGGTAAGGTGCAAGGCTTGCTCTCCCGAGCTACAGCAGGTAAGGGGCTGGACCAGCTCTCCTGCTTTCATGACCCCAAGAGAGCCAACTCTCCCATCTGCTACCTGTGGCAAGGGCATCAGAGAATGGAGGGTATCTCTCCCTCACCAACACCACCACAAAGCATACAAAAGACAGGGCTGGTTCTCCCATACTCACACCCTCATGTCCAGGTTAACCACAACTCCCACATCCAGGGCCAGTTGTACTGTTTTGCCCAGGCAAGGTGCAGGGCTGTCTCAAGTGCTGCAGTATGTGAGGCACAGGGACAGCTCTCCTGCTCTTATGACCTTCATCAGGGCCAGATATGCTGTCTGCCACTAGTGGTGAGGAGGGGATCTCTCCCTCAACAACACCACCACAAAGCAGACAAAACGCAGGGCTGGCTCTCCCACACTCACACCCTTGGGGCTGTCTCACCCACGACCCCTACATCCAGGGCCAGCTGACCAGTGTGACCAGTGTTCCCAGGCAAGGTGCTGAGCCTGCTCTTCCAAGTGCTGCAGCCAGTCAAGGACAGGGCCAGATTTCCTGCTCTCATGACCCCAGGGCCAGGACTCCCACCTCCATGGGTGATGAGGGTCAAGGGAGAATAGGGTCTTTCCCTCATTCATGCCACCACAGGGAGACAAGTGATAGGGCTAGCTTTCCCAAGCTCACATTTTGAGACCAGCTTACTTGTAACTCCCAAAATGTGCAAGGCCTCCTCTCTTGAGTTCTGTAGCTGGCTAGGGGCAGGGTCAGCTCTCCTGTTCTCATGCCTCTAAGGTTCTCCCATGATGCCAGGTGGAAGGTGGACCAGTCCTGCACACCTCTCAGACATCAACATGTCCCCAGGTGGTAGCCTAGATGAGGAATGCCCACCTGGCCTTTGGTGGTAACAGGTCCCTACTGCTGCACAGCCATGGATCAAGACATGGCCCCTGTTGGCAGCAGAGGCCAGGACCCTACCATGGTCCAAGGTAGCATCATTAGCTACTCACATCAGTTGTTCCTCACTACCCCCATGTCTCCAATTCTGCCTCTCTTTATTGTGTTCACATCCTTCTCTTTTTCTTTCTGTTCCATTTCTCCACTAGTTACTTGCTCTTCTTAGTGGTTCCCAGGTCTCTGATTGTCTGGAATTGTCTCAGGAGTAGTCTCAGGAGTGTTATGCCCACTTTTGCATTGTACATTATAATGCTTGACAGGAGTCATCTCCAGTATAGTCTGACTCTTAGGCCTGCATGGTGCCAGACTTGTGTTCATCTCAGGCTAGCTCCCCATCGAGGCCCCATGGTACCAGTCTGATGGTAGTCTTGGGCTCAGTTCTTGCCAAGTTCTCCTGAGTGGTCATTGCGCTGGAGTCCGTGGTGCCAATCAGGGTTCTTCTAGTCTTTTGCTTGCTTCATGTCCTGGGAGCGCCGCTGGTGCTTACCTAATACTGGACTGCTGGTCTTCACAGGCTAGTTCCCTGTCTGGGAAATCTGGCACTGAACTGGTGATGGTCTCAGGTTTATTTTTTTTTTTTTTTCAGGGAATGTTAGACTACTATTCATTCAGATGTTCATAGGTCAGGACAGTGAATGTAGACATATACTCTCTGCTCTCTTCCACCTACTGATGCACATGTGACACAGCAGCCACAACTGCAATGCCTCTAGGGGCAGTCTCTCGTCTACTTTTCAAACAGTCCAAGGCCAATCACCCATTTTACTCTGCCATTTTCCCTTTTACCCAAAGACTGATTAGTAAATGCCATTTTATCAGTGCCTCTAGTCCTAAAATGACTCGCTATTAAGGGATTATTTTTTTGTTTGTCTATTACTGTCTTCTGAACTATGGATTTACCAATTGAGAGTATCTGTTGCTACAAATAGATAGTATTGTACTCTAAAGGTGGTGAGAAGTGAGCCTCATGCCTTGAATGGCAACATAATAGAGTAAAATGATACCTTAACCCTATTATAACCTAGTCATTTTTGAACACTACAAACCTTTTCACTGAAAGTACAAGGAAGACTTAATTTGAAAAAAAAAATCAACTAATGATCTAACCTCTGATGTGAAATTCCAATGCAAACATTTAAGAAACACGAAAAACCAAGACATGTCTCCTCCAAAAATTACCAATCCCATAGTAATGGATCCAAATCAGAATGATTTACACAAAATTCCAGACAAATAATCCAAAATAATAAATATATGCCAAGAAATCAAAGAGGCTACAAACAAAGAGAATGCAAACAACTAAATAAGAAAAGTCAATTCAAGATAAGAAAATGCGGGCTGGAGAGGTGGCTCAGAGGTTAAGAGCACTGGCTGTTCTTCCCAAGGTCCTGAGTTCAATTCCCAGCAACCACATGGTGGCTCACAGCCATCTACATTGAGATCTGCCCGGGCATATATGTAGAGCAAATACTGTATACATAATAAATAAATAAATGTTTAAAAAAAAAAAAAAAAAAAAAAAGATAAGAAAATGGAATTCCATAAAGAGATTTTTAGAAAGCAAACCGAAATACTAGAAATAAAAATATCAGTGAGCCACATAAAAACTAAGTAGAAAATCTCAATAGAATGGATTGTGGGGTGTACAGAATATCAGGGTTTATAAACACAGTAGAAGAAACATTCAATTCATTCGATTGATGAAGATAAATGAATAAGTTGTATGGGTGAAGCATGTGAGATCTTTGGGATGCTATGAAAAAAAACAAATTTCTTAATCATGTACATAAAAGAGTTTCATGACAAATAATACAAAAAATACTTTCAGTAAAATCATGGCAGAACCTTTCATAATGCTAGGAAAAGAGATGCCCATCCAGGTACAAGAAGCATTTGAACAAAGAGACAAGACCAGAAAAGAACCTCCTCCATGTCTTACTACACTTAAAATGCTAAATATGCAGAATAAATGAAATATTAAAAGCAGCAAGAGAGAAATACCACACCTACTGGGAAGGGCTATCAGAATAGTAGCTGATTTCTCAGCAGAAACTTTAAAAGCCAGGTTTTCATAAAAAAATAAAAATAAAGTGATGGTGAGGTGGCTCAGCAGATTAAGGTGCTTGTCATGGAATTTTGGTGAATTGAATTCAATCACTGGGACCCACATAAGGGTGAAAGGAGAGAACCAACTACACAGAGTTGTCGTCTGACCTCTATATATGCACCATGGCATGCAACTTCCAATGAAACACTGCTCCCCCAATGAATTTTTTAAGCCAGAATGCCTTGGAATGATGTGTTTTAAATTCTGAAAGACCATATAAGATAATATGGACTATATACCCAATTTATATTTATACTCAACAAAACTGTGTATCATTATAGAAGGAGAAGAAAATCCCTATGGTAGAAACAACCTAAAGACATTAGTGGACCACTAGGTCATCTCTGCAGAAGATACAAGAAATAATTTTTCAGATTGAAGAAAAGATAAAGATATCCATAAGGCTATAGGAAATAAACCATTCTAGGACAGTAGTTAAGCAAATATAGACTAAGAAAACACAAAAGACTACAAAAATCAACACACTAGCCATAACTTTCAACAGGGTCTGCCTTTTTGTTGCCTCATAGAAATGCACACCATCATCAATGCTAAATATTGTCTTAGGGGAGACAGTTATAGGAAAGATGGAGAAGATATACCAGTAGCTAGAGAGATTTTTCAATGGTTAAGAGTGTGGGCTACTTGCCCAGAGGACTCAAATTTGATTCTTAGCTCCCACATGGCAACTTAACAACTGTCTGTAACTCCAGTTCAGGGGATCCAATACCCTCTTCTGGCCCCCTTGAGCACCATGTTTGCTACTAGTACACAGATCTACATGCAGACAAAATACCCATAGCATGTTTTGATGCAAAAATCAGTAAATTTTATGGAAGGAAAAATTTTTCATTAGAAAGTGATATATACATCAAAAGTCAGTGTTAAGTCACCTGAAGTATTTATTTAAAATTCCATATTTTTATCATAAGGAATACAAATTATTGTTGGCTCTTGTCCAAATAATTTCTTTGTGCCAGACCTGCTTAGAAGTATCAATTCAGCAACTATAAGCCAATATAGAATGATAACTTTTTTTTGGACTGACAGAGAGATGTATCCATTCTAGTGGTTCCTCCTCCTAGATCAACCATGTAGGGATGTTAGGAAGAGGGATTACTAACAATGCAGGAACAGCATAGGTATTTGAGATACACTGAAGTTAATCATTGCTGAATGTATTTTCTAATGCTATACTTGCAGGCTTAGTCCATTTTCTAGAAGATAAAGGACTAGGATTCCCTGGAAAGAGGACAATATGATGGAGATGTAACCTGAAGCAACAAATAAATAAATTTATTTATTAAAAAAAGAACATCAGAACGCGGGAAAAAAGAGCCATAAAAAACACAGAGATATTGGGCACTGTGCAAAAACCGGAGGGGCTAGACCCCCCCCCCCTGGAACACTCACAGCTCCCAAGGGACTGTTAAAAGTCCCAGGGCAAGGCTCTCCCCATCTCTCACAGACACGGAGGCCACTAAACGCGGGATTCGGGAACTCCCATTTGGAGAGGCGCCTGGTAAGATCGATCCCAACTTACAGCAGGCAGAATCAGGGTCCATTTGGCCATAGATCGCTGTCCTATTGGGCTCCCCACACATCAGGTTGAACTTATACCCACTTAGGAAAGGTTGCGAGATAGTGGAAGCCTTAGCAAGGAACAAACAGGGAGCTCAGCGGGTGGTCCGCAGCGGCTCGTGAAGCAGAGGGCGGGAGGTTTCGAGAGAGCGCAGGAAGCAGGGAACACAAAGGCAGGCGGGAGGGACCAAATCTCGCACACACACTATAGCGCAGCTGGGGAGAGAGTACGGCGGGCAGGGACAAATCCCCGCCAGTCCAAGGCAGGTCATCTGGGTAGAGAGACAGGCGTGGGTGGGGCCAGGGGTCCGTGCACCCACGGCGGAGCTGCTGGGATGAGAGGTGCACTCAGGCAGCCGGAGGATCCGGGGCTTGGGGTACCCACGGGACCCGTGGCGGCGCAGACAAGAAGGGAATTAGGCACAGGGTACAGCCCTGTGACGAGAAGACTAGAGAGAATCCAGAAATCGGGACCATAGCTGTATCCTGGAAAATCCAGACATATCAGGTGTGGAGCCAGACCCTGTCAGCCTCCGGGACGACAAACAAAGCCCACAGAATCTGTGCCTGGGCAAACAGGCCCATACCATCAGAACCATTACAGGCTGATAACTCAAAGTGCAACATAGAGAAGTCTGAATTGGGAGCAGTGAAACAATCCTGGTCCATTATTCACAACCTGGGAATAGGCTGCACCAGATCACAGTACCTCTGGCCATTAAAACCACAGTGACCTTGAAATCCCCCTGTAAGCAACGACAGATAGCCAAGTAACTCGTCCCCTGCACCAAATCATCCACTGTGGTTCCAAGCACAGAAAACAGACAGCTAAATGCATCCAATGGCGAAAGGTCAAAAAAAAAAAA
>CAJQZJ010009486.1:7645731-7686946 GCA_907164525.1 Lophiomys imhausi | reverse complement strand
AAAAAAAGCAGGAGATCTTTACAGAAGCCATAACTAATCAAAATGCAGAAAATAACTAACCCTGGGGTTCCCAGCCCAATGGGTACATCTATAATACAACTGTTACACCTAAGGGGCATATAAATAGTAGAGCAACTATGGAAATCAATGTGAATTTTCTAGAAACAAAAAACAAAAAAACATAGACTTAGAATTTCCATTTAACCCACTAAACTACTAGGGTATTTACCAAAGACTCCAAGTTAACAACACATCACAGAGATTCTTGCACGTCAATGTTTACTACAGCACTATTCACAACAGCCACACTTTATCTATACAACCAACCTAGATATACAACAGCAGAGGAATGGGTAAAGGAAATGTGGTATAGATATACATGGAACTTTTTTTTCTGCCATAAGGAATAATTAAGATGGGTTATTTGTAGAAAAATGAATGCAACTAGAGATAATCATATTAACTGTACTATGAAAATCTCAGAAATACAGATTCTGTACTTTTTCTCATTTGAAGTTCCTAGATTTTATACACATACATAAAATCAAATATGCATTTGTGACATGGAAGTAGAAGTAAAACGGCCCAGGAAATAAAGAAAAATAAGGGACGGAGATAATGAAGGGTAGAGGAGTATGGGAGGGGATATATTTAGTATACAATATACACATGTATGAAAACTTTAAAATATAAATAACCTTTTTGTCTATACACACAGTAGCATATCTTCCTTTTCCATGGTTTCACTTTATATGAATTTAGTTATTTTAGGCCATAGTTAACTGTTCAATGTTAACTGAAAATCTATAAATTAATAGTTCATAAGTTTTCAATTGCTCTATGTTAGGAAGGCTACCAAAATGGCAATCAGTGACTAATGAACAGGGAACATGCAGTGTGTCTGAGCTGGGCAAAGGATCTATTCATCTGTTGGGTGGTGAAGCAGGAGATTTCATCCTGGGACTCAGAATTTTTGCTTCCTAGGGTCCATGGAGCAGATCATCAGCAGTCTGACACTGTCGGAATGCCTCACATTATTTAAGCATTGTGTCATCACAAGAAGGACAAATATGGTACAATAAGATATTCTGAGAAAGACCACTTAACTTTTGTTGTAGTGTATTTTCCTAATTATGCTCTTAATTAATATTTTTCTATCAATATTTTATTGTGTCAATTTCTTATTGTCATACCTTACAGAGAGGTATATTCAGGGAGAAAAAGTATATATAGGGCTAGATGCTATCTTGGTTTCAGCTATCCACTGGAGGTCTTGAAAAACATCTCTTATAGATAAGGGGGACATGTGTGTGTGTGTGTGTGTGTGTGTGTGTGTGTGTGTGTGTGTGTGTGCGCACTCTCATGGGCATTGACTCGATCAAATAAGGATTTTCAAGCAGTGAACATTCTGTATAACTCCAATCTGGTGTTTCTAGCCCACTTGTTTTGGATTTGCTTTGGTTGGGAGCTTATATTTGATCCGTGGACCAGATATGTGGATCTGAATGAGAGCTCTCTAGTGAAGTGCTGAGCTGTGGGAGCACGTTGAACCCCTGGGCAGATTTTGTGAGAGACTTTGGGGCAGCATCTGCCCGAGAGGAGCAAAGGAGAAGTCTATGTGACTCTGAGGAGACTGCTCTGCTTTCTGTGACCAGCAGTTTGTTTCTGTGCCACAATTCAGCATAAGACAAGCCACAGAGGACCCAGCAGCGATTAACACTTCCCAGTTGTGACCTTTGATAAGTACGACTGTTTCCCGACATCACCTTCATGTTCCACTCATTTCTTCTGAAGCTGATTTGCAACACAGCAAGCTTTATCTGCAAAGCTAAAATTTTTTTTTAATTGCTAAGTCAAATTTCTTTCTCTTTTTTTTTTTTGGTTTGGATTTTTTTTTCTTTATTTTTTATTTCTTCAAGTTACATCTCAATTGCAGTCCCCTCCCTATTCTCCCCTCCAGTCCCACCCTCCCACCCTCAACCCCTCATCCTCTTCCCTTTTTTTTTAAGTTTAAGGTATATCTTATTTCCCCCTACAGTTTCTCCTTTCAGTCCAACAAATGGCTCTTTCTCTTATAATAATAAATACAATACAAAACAACAGAGGTAATTAGGCCACAGTTATGAGGGTTATAGGGCTTAGCGTACATTCCCAATGTCCAGTCCATATGTATTTGGCACCTGACTTTAACATTCTACTATCTAACCATCTCCATGAGTTTAAAGTTCTATATCTAACTCAACATTCATACTAACTTGCAACACAATTTTAAAAACATCTTCTTGGATCTATAACATTCTCTTGACTCCTAAACAACTCAAAATTAAATTATGAGACTCTAGCTATCTGTTCTTCAACCACCTCAGAGACCTGAGAGGGATAAATATATCTGATTTTATAGGAAGTACGGGGCCTGCAGTAAAGCTAAGATTTTAAGATGTCACATAAAAGACATTTGGATCATTCTCTCAACTAATATATATTCAAATAAATCCTCCCTTCACATGAGAATAAAAACTTTAAGTATATTAATATCTACTTGTATGTGTGCATATGTGTGTGCTCATCTCTCTCTCTCTCTCTCTCTCTCTGTGTGTGTGTGTGTGTGTGTGTGTGTGTGTGTGTGTGTGCTTGTGTGAGTGTGAATGGTTGTGTAAAGGGGCTGAGGTCAACAGACAGCATCTCAATCACTTTCCACCTTTTTTTTTTGAGACAGGATCTTTTACAGACAATGGAACTCACTGATTGGCTGGATTGGCTGGCTAGTAAGCTCTAGGGATCTGTCTCTGTTGCCAGGGATGGAGGTTACAGGTATGCATGACAATCCTTAGCTTTTAAATGGGGTTTAGGGATCCAAACTCGGGTGCTCATGCTTGTGAGGATGACACTATATCAACTGAGCCATATCTCTGTCCAATAATATATGTTTTTTTTTCTTTTTCTTTTTTTTTTCAAGTTGCATCTTGATCAAAGTCTCCTCCCTCCTCCCCTCTAGGCCCCACTCTCCCTCCCTCTTTCTCCTCATTGTCCTCTCCTTCTCCTAAGGTGAGGGGAGCCCCAACATATTAACTCCCTCAGTTCATCAGTCACATGAGGCTAAGAGCTTCCTCTTGTACTGGGCCTTGATATGGCAGCCTAGCTAGGGTAAGGTATTCTACTAACAAGCAACAGGGTCCATGACTTGCTGCTGGATGAAATTTTTCATAGGATAGTTATACTAGGTTCCTGCCTGTTTGGGTCTGTGGGTTGTAGGGCCATTTTCCTATGACATATGGTTAATATCCACTTACAAGTGAGTACATACAATATGTATGTTTTGGGATCTCACTTAGCTCACTTAGGATGAGATTTTCTAGATCCATTTATTTGGTTGCAAACTACATGATTTCCTTGTTTCTGACAGCTGAGTAATATTCCATTGTGTAAATGTATCACAGTTTTTTACTTCATTCTTTGGTTGAAGGACATCTGGGTTGTTTCCAGTTTCTGGCTATTATGAATAAATCTGCTATGAACATTGTTGAGGCCATGTCTTTGTGGTTTGGTGGAGAATCTTTTGGACATATGCACAGGAGGGGTTTCGCTGGGTCTTGAGGTAGAACTATTTCCAATTTTCTAAGATATCACCAGATTGATTTCCAAAGTGGTTGTATAAGTTTGCATGCCCACCAAAAATGGCAATGAAGAAATCTTCCTCTTTCTCCAAATCCTCGCCAGCAAATGCTGTCTCTTGAGTTTTTGATCTTAGCCATTCTGACATGTGTGAAATGGAATCTCAGAGATGTTTTGAGTTGCATTTCCCTGATGACCAAGGATGTTGAGCATTTCTTCAAGTGCTTCACAACCATTAGAGGTTCCTCTTTTGTGAATTCTCAGTTTAGTTCTGTACCCCATTTTTACTGGATTATTTGTTTTTTTGGTGTTTAATTTCTGGAGTTCTTTATATATTTTGGATATTAGCCCTCTTTTGGATGAGTATAACATATATTTTAAAAACCCTTGTATAGATGTAAACTCATAGGTTCACTCTCTAGTCCTGGGGACAAGAAAAGAGAGAGAGAGAGAAAACTAATGGTACCTGGTTTAGATTGCTCTACAAGGATCGTATGGAAAACATGGAAGATTCCTGGACAGTGTCTATTTTTCAGAAAGCCCTCCATAGGTGCTGGCCATTGTCATTATCATCCCTGTCCTCACTTTTCTCATAACTATGATTATAGGAAAGTCAAGTACCAGGGGCTTCATCTACATCGTTTGACTTGAATCCAGAGAGAACTTATCGTACATTTCACAAGGCTGCTACCCCTATCTGAAGCATCTACATGAAGTGATTCTATCCCCAGATTTCCTCCTGAAATGCAAATGTTTATCTAGAAAACACAAGTGATAAAATCTTCTTATGCTAAGTGGAAGCAACTGTTGAGCTAATGGAAGGATATGGAAGGCTTTGTTGGGGTAACCTCCAAGCTGTATTTTGTTGCTAATTACTGGCTCCAGGATCATGACGCCACCCAGCCAAGGACATTGGCAATGCATATCTGTCTTTGTTGTCTAAACCTTGCTCCACCTAATTTAAAATTTATTGGTTGAATAAAATCCTGGAGCCTGGATTGGGTTGAAGAGAGGTAGGTGGAATAAAGTTTGGCTGGCTTGAGGAGCAGAAAGGATCATGGGAAGAAGAACCCACACAGGAAGAAGAAGGAAGACACACCATGGGTTAGATGGAAGAATATCATTTCACGTGGCCGGGAACATGGGTATAGCATGGAAGAAAACAGCCCAGGGGATGTATGTATATGTTATGAGACTTTATTTGGGGAATAGAATTAAAAGCTAGCTTAGATGGACTAAGATTGCACAGTCCAGGATAAGGCTTGTTAAAATCCATCGGGTGTCTCAGTGTGATCACTTACAATGGCAGGTTAAGTATTAACACCACCAACCAATTAACAATCATATAAAAACTAGTAATAATTTAATTACTTACTTCTACAAGACTTAATTGAAAGTTATCTTCCAGTTTTATCTTACATTAAATTTTTCATTTGGATGAAAGTATAAAAGGTTATGCTAGGCAAAAGTCCAACTGAAAGGCCGTTAGTCCCTAAACCTACACATTGAGGAAGAATATGCACATTTGATTTTTTTTCAGAAACCTTCCTTACATCTCTCCCTTCATATGCATTTATTAAGGACTGAAACAGAGTGTTTTCCTCATGACTCCTCTCCCTTCAATCCCTTTGGCTAAAGCAGATAGTATCATTCTAGTTTAAGTTAATTCTGTTTTATTTGCTTGACTATTGAGAAGAATTTTGGGAAATGGAATTTCCCCTTGGTGAATAAGTCACAGATTTTCAATAAGGTAAATAAAAATGGAGGGGCAAATATCATCAGTCCAGAACTCTAAGGTTTCACTATTCTTGAGCTATTTGATCGCCTAATGCTGCTATTTGTCTGCTTAATAAACTGGGGCTTTATCATAAATGTACTGTGATCATTATTCACCTCCTAGACTGCCTGCGCGTCTGGCTGGCTAGCTGAACTCCTTTATTATTCTGACTCACTTATCAGAGTGGAGAATCAGCTGTGTTGTTGATGCAGCCCAGCAGGATACAAAACTGAGTTAGAAGCATTAATTTGTTCTCACCCAGACAGGAAGCATTAGACAAGTAGATTTTGAAGCAACATAATCTAGTCATCTCATCCACTTTCAAAGTCAAAAGAATGGAAAGAGAAAATCTGAGATAGCCCTCTAAATAGGCCTCTACACTCAGAAATTCTTGGAGAGTTTTGCAAGTGTTCTCTGAAGGAAAGAATGCTGTGAAGCTCAGATCTGGAAAGCCTCCTGGACACTTCTGAGTGCACCACACCTGACTGGATATACTAGAGGTCTGCCAGAGGCATCTGAAGAGGTTCAAAGAGATTAATGAGCAGGGGAGGTCTGCAATGTGTCTGCCAACGTCTGCTTCTTGCTCTTGATAGTAACAGACTGTAGCTGTTTCTACTGCTGCTGAGGGAGATTACATTTCCCAGATGTCCTTGCAGTTTGATGTGGTCTTGGAAGTTTTTACAGGAGCAATGTTAACAAAAGTGATACCTGTTACCTTTGGGTCTGGGATGGAAGACATCAAGAGGAACATCCCACCTTCACTCTCAGTTCCTAAAGGTGGGTTAGTTCTAACTATGGTAATGCAGAAGATGGGAACACTTTAGGGTCTCCATACTCCAGGGTCCACCTGGGAAACATTAGAAATACATAATCAAAGGTTCTACCCAGGACCCACTAAAATAATCTGTGCTTTAAGTAGGTCCTCAGGGGGGATCCAATATATATTAAATTCTGAGGCATATTGGCCAGCAGTCGACAGAACTGAGATCTGGTATGAACATGGGTCTTCCCGGCTGCTGCAACAAACTTCAGGCTGCATTCTCCAAACCTCTCAGCCAGCAGTCATCCCTAGGGTTCACTGTTATAGTAAAAGCACTGCCATTATGCCCTGCCCCAGAGCTGTTTTAAAGTCAGGGTCTATTCTGTGAAGGAAAGGACAGACTTACATTCCAAAACGATACTTCCCAAAAACTTACTTACCTGGGAGACGTGTGATCTACTTCATCAGACATCTGCAGACATATACCCTTCTCCTCATCTAGGCCTGCCCCATGTTCCCTTTTCTCTGTTTCTACCACACTGAACATTGCCATTCCAAAAGAACACTCCGTTTTCTATCTTCTTGGTTTTATACACACACCTTTTCTTCCTGTGTTTGTCAAAATTTTACTGTTGCAAACTTAACTTTTTTATTTTTTTGAGACTTCATTTGATGGACATTTTTATGTCTCACACATAAATTTACTTTCAGTGTTCCCTTACTAAACCTTACCGCCTAGATTCTGTCTCTGAACACCATTCTCTGTCAAAATGAGCAGAGGTCCCCATAGAAGTGCCAATGTCTGCCCTAGGGCCAAAGATGTACAAGATCCCTTATCAAGTCAGAAAGCAAGGGTGCTATCCAAGAAGTGTAGCATCATGTCAGCAACAGGCAAGGACAGCTCCTTGCTGCTGGCAATGCAGAGGACAAAGCAAATGTTTATTATAAAAACATATTCATGTGCCAGATAAATTTCAGCAGAGTAAAATCAACTAAGCTTTTGAAAGTCATGGGTTTGGGGTGTACGCATGAGTGTGTTCGTGTGTGAGTTTGTGTGTGAATGCGCATGCATGTGGGCATGTGTGTGTTGCATACTTGTTGAATGAAGGTTGAAGCCAGGATTGTGCTTTAGGCATGGTCCCCGTTGGTTTTTGAGACAAGGTCTCTTATTGACCTGAGGTTCACTGATTTGGCTAGACTAGCTGGCCAGAGATCTTTCTGTCTCTGTCTCTCCAATGTTAGGATTGCAAGTGTGTGCTACTATGCCAGGCCTCTTTGCTTGGGTTCCACGGAATCAAATTTGGGCCCTCATTCATGTACAGTCAGCACTTTACTGACCGAGCCATCTCCTGAGTCCCAAATCCATGGATTTATAGTACCATGCCCAACTCCCCATAAAACAAAAGCATCCTTACTGATCAATCTCTGAAGAACAAAGTATTCTTTTTAAAAAAATTGATCTTTGATGTTTTTTATCTACTGTAAATTGTTCTATAAATCAACTTTCAATCTTAAAATGTTTCAAATGTCAAGGGGGGAGCTAAAGGAGAAAAAAAAATCAACAGATACACTGTCTTCCTTCTGTGAATTATAACTCAAAGCATATAAATTGTAGCATATATACACGTTGTCTTTGCGTAGTTCCTGGGTCCTGGCCACTTACCTGATAGGCACCTGCCACTGTTGTTCCAGCCATTCTGCTTTCCTAACATGAGCAGCTATCTTGGACTTCTGAGTTAAGCACTGCACTGAGCTACCACACCCACTGCATGCTTGTCCTTCAGCTGCCCAGATCCAATCTGAGAATGAGCACAAAGGTTGTGGCCCTATTTATTTGCTCAGGGTACACATGGAGTGCTAAGCAAGTGCAAATGGGGCTGCTATCTCAAATTTGCCCTGGGCAACCTCTAGTCAACCTTGGAAGAGAGTGCCGCTCCAGGTGAACTGTTAAGAGTGAAACACTACTAGGGCTTATTATCTATGGACAGTGTGTGGTCTCTTAATGGACCTAGAAAGGTGCTCTATGAGACTAAAGAGCCCGAATTTTTGTGAGACAACACCAGCTCAGTCCCTCGGCTTCACTTCCCTCTTCCCTCTCTCTGCAGTTCCCCTAACACATTGCATCTTAAAATCTCACCACACTAAACCTCTCAGGCTTTGGGGTAAGGGAACTTAGACAGGTAGCCAAGTGCTTGAAGCAGCAAATTGCCAACGCATTTCAGTTAATTCATGATTAGATTTTAGAGCTAGCATAAAGTAGATTCTTCTTCTGGTTTTACTTCATATTCACCAGTAGCTGGTAGCATCACAGAAGAGAGATAAATAATTATAACCCCCCTCCAAATGGGACATATAGGAAAAAAATATTTACATACTGATTACTGTGCTGGGTAGAAAGTTTTTTCTCCTTTCCAACCCGCCTACTTCCCATTACCCCAAACACACCCACTGTTTCTAGGTAATTTCTGTACCTGTCAAAGGCAGATGACAGAGCAGGACAGATGTGTTTGTACATGGGTAAATACACACACTCTATTCTTATGCTTCTCACTTAATGCTAATTAAAATTTACATTGCTTGGGTCTAGAAATCATTATTTCCTCTTCTCCTCCCAAAGTAGGGTACTACAGACTGTGGGTGGGCACGAACGGGAAAATTACAATCCAACTGGGAATTGCTACAATGACTGTCATCATTTGCTTGGTTCTTCTAGGAAATAAGGATTTGGTTTTTATTAATGTTAACAAAAAGCTGCCTCTCATAATTTCACAGCATCACAATCTTAAAGCATAATTGTCCAGACTTAATGATTAGAAACAAGTAGTAGATTTGAAAGAGTATAGTTTACTGCATGAAACAATTATTGAATGTGGGAATTCAGTTTTACTATAAGAGCTGTGAAGAATCAGCATGTATGTCAACACAGATCAGCATAAGAGTTAGGGGTTTTTCATGTTGACATAGGCATCATCAGAATAGAAGGCAGGATGAGGAAACAAGACATGGCCTATTAGAGAATAACTATATCCCGGGTGTTTCACGAGGAGTTGACCTCTACCAGTTCAGCAGCCTCTCATGCATCCACTGCTCACAGGAGCACGGACTTGGCCCAGAATGTTTTCTTATGGGAAGCACTTTGGGCTTTTGTCCTAATGAGGATCTATGAAGTGTATCAGGTCAGTGAGGGCTATCCACAAAGACCCAGTCAGTCCTAGCCAACTGAGTTGCGTGGGGCTATTACAAGCACAGCAGCCTCAGAAGAATTACAACTAATGAAGAAAACAATGGCTTTCTCATTGGATGCGGAGGGTAGAGGGCTTTGCTAACAAGCTGCACCATGCTCCTGGCAGGTCTTGTCATCATCTGTAGTGCTCACAGACAGCAGCTTTCTTCTTTATTGCTGGCTGCGAGGTTTCTGCTGTGAATTATTTTATTTGGGATTTTTCTGGGTATGTGGTGGTAGGGATAGGGACTCATGTTAAGAAAATGTACACTCTATATACTATACAGCTGAGTTATACCTCAGTCTCAGTTGGGCTTTTTCTGTGTTTCTCTTCTTGTCGTGTTTTATTAATATAATCCTGGTGCCTGGCTAAAGGGTTAATGATTGATAGAGTACTGGGTAATGCCTAAGCTAAGAACACAAAATGGAAAGAAATTTACCAATCTGCTCTTCTCGTTAATGCAACTTAACTAGATATATAAGAAAATGATTAAATCCTTGACACCCCCCTATGATTTCTCACAAATGAGAAGAAACCAATAAGGAAGTGATGTCTGCAGGCTTCCTACAGACCGTAGCTCAAGTGTGTATGTCCATGTCTGGCAGATCTTAAAGATGGTAATGCAATAAATATGACAGAAATTTGGATAAATATGAGTAGTAACTTCTTTGTAAAAATGTTTATGTGTAAGTGTGTGTGTGATTACGTGCACACACATGGGTGCAGGTGTGTGCATTTGTGTTCAGAAGCCAGCAGAGCGTATCAGATCCCTCTGAGCTGTAGTTTCAGGCAGTTATAGGGTTACAGGATTATTCAGTGTGTTCTAGGATCCAAACTCAAGCCTTTATGATTGCACGTCAAAGTCTTTTAACCTCTGAGTCATCTCTCCAGCCCTGAATAATAATTTCTTATTGGGAGTGTTAACACAATAAATAAGAACATTTTCCAAAAGATTTTATTTGTTTACTTGTTTTTATGTGTATGAAATGTTTTGCTAACATTTATGTCTTGCCTTCAGACACCTGTGTGGGTGTTAAATTCCCTGGAACTGAACATGCAGACAGTTGTAATATCCGGTATGCGTGTTGAGAACTGAACACGAATCTTCTCTAAGAGCAGGAAGTACTCTTAGCTGTTGAGGCATCATTCCATCCCCCAAGACCATATTTTTAACTGGTAATGTAAAAATCACTGCAATCCATGAGGTTTTGAGTTGTTTTGATTAAAATGTAGATAGAGTAATAAAAGCTTCAAGCCAACTTTAAAGAACAATTTTACAAACATTAAAATGTACCAAATATAAATTTTGATGAGTTGAGCAAACATATCCATGTGACCATCAACTTAACCAAGGCCAAGACACTTCCATTATACATATGAGACCTCCCAGTCACTATCAATGCTGTTAAAGTGTATTAATTGCAGTACTGTTTCACTGTGACATTTTGCCTAGATATATCATGCTTCAATCACATTCATTCTCCCTAGTCCTGTCATGCTCTATTTCCTCCCCTTACTTCCTTTGTCCTTTCACCTTTCCCTAGCAGTACCATTACTCTTTTCAAGTCAATTTTTTAAAAAATTCCATATTCCATATATGATAAAACATGTAATACTTGTTTTTCTGCATCTAGTATATTTCTTTTAACATGCGATCTCCAGTTCTATACATTTTCCTGAAAATAACATCATTTCTTCTTCTTTACGGCTGAATATTACCCCCATTTATATCCATACCATACTTCTTTCATCTGCTGAAAGACCATGTTTCCATTACATATGATGGCTATTTGTAAATGGCATCACAATTAAACATGGGTGTGCAAGTATCTATCTCTAGTATATGCTTCATTGACTTTAAACCAAATTCTTGTCCCTCACCCTATGAAAAAAAATATAAAAAATATCAAAGATCTTACTATAAGACCTAAAACTTTGAAATCACTGGGATAATACATGGTGGGAACACTTCAGTATATGAGCACAGATAATGACTTCCAGAGTAGAGCCTTAACAGCTGTGGAAATAAAAGGCAGAACTAACTAATGGACTGGCATCATATTGCATCAAATCAAAAGGCTTCTAAACAACGAAGGAAATAAAGTGGGGGGGGGGAATCAATTAATCTGAGGATTAACAGCATAAAATATAATATAAAGAATTCACAAATGTTAACCAAAAATATGTAACCTAACCAAGATGTAGGCAAATGATCTAAGCAGATACTTCTTAAAAGTACAAATACTCTATAAATATATGGAAAAGCTCACATCTTCAGTCATCCAGGAAATGGAACTTGAAACCACAATAAGGTTCTACTCATTTGAATCAGAATGACTATTAACTAAAACAAAACTAAGTTCCTTCTGTCCCACCCTATTGTATAAACTCCACCCCTTGGTGTGGACCTAAGGTCCTCCTATTCTTCCAGGTAACCCCTTCTGCCTTTCCTTTTAGAACATATCCAGTTCTTTGTGACTCCAACAACTGGCAGATTTTATCTACCAAGGACCCAAGGTTGCCATACTAGGCTGTGACTCAGACAGGTGACCTTCGTCCTTCTCCTGTCCTCCATTCTGCTCTCTTTAGACTTATCCTTAGTTTTGCCGCAGTTTGCCTACCTCAGCCCCTCCTCCCAGTTCACCTCAGTCCCTTTTGGATCCAGTCTTTTCGTGTGGACCAAAGGCTCCATAGTTCTTCACCACAGACCCTCCCAGTCCTAGCTTCTAGCTCATATTCACCCCTTTGTGATTTCTTGCTGACCTGCTGAATAGTTCTCTACTAGGCACCCCATCCCCACTAGGCTTGACTGGGACTCCAAACTGCTCTCTATTGGGGCTCTGTGGCCTTGATACTTGAATAAGACTCAAGGACCTCACAGCTGCCACACTTGGCTACAAACAGCAACAAAAGAATGAAACACATATCCAACAAAGAGATCAAATATCAACATCAAGAAACACCACAAACATCCTAACTCAAGGTTCCAAGATTCCAGCACAAAAACACAAACATAAGCAGCCAAGACAATATACCTCTCCTCCTGAAGCCAGAAACACTACTGTGTTAGATCCTGAAGAAAGCAATTTAGTCAAAACATGAAACAAAGACTTCAAAATTAAGTATGTTCAAAGACCTTAAAGAAGAGATGAATAAATGTCTAAATGAAGACTGTGAAAACACCAACAGCTGAATAAAATAACGAAAATAATATAAGATATGAAAGTAAAATTTAACAAAAAATATACTCACTAAAGAAAACACATACAAATAAATCTGGAAGTGGAAAACTCAGGATGTCAAACATAAACCTCAGAGTTATGATTTACCAACAAATTAAAAAATAAATAAAAGAGAGAATTTCAGATATTGAAGACTAGATTCAGTCAAAATGTTAAATCTAAAAACAAAACAAAAAAATGTAGGCACAAAGCATCCAGGAAATTTGAGCATTCTGTAAAAGTTTCCTCTGAGATTGAAACATTCCATCCTGCAGGAAAGCTCCTTAAACAAGAAGGTAAACAACTCAAAATAGTTTCAGGAAATCCCTGAAGCTGAGTAAGTTCACCGGGCCCTTCCCTGGCAGAGGTAGCAATGAAAGATGAGAACCCCTCTCCTATAGAAGGAAGGTAAGCTACAAAAAAGACTCTGAGACCAGACCAGTTGCCTGGAAGAGGCAGAAACCAGTCTAGCTGCCTGGAAGATGTTTAGACCACTCTCAGCTTCCAGGCTGTTCAGTGTGCTCCAGGTTCCCAAGTCTGTGAGCTGTCATCCATGCTAGAGTGGGCTTTGGTGATGTAGCTATCTTTGAGTCATTTTTGCTTCTATAAGTAATTCATCACCCCTATTCCTGTGAGTAATACCAATAAAACTCATTGGTTCAGCAGATCTCCATACCTTGGTCTGTTGTCAGATCCCAATCTGGAGTGAGTAGATAGATGTATGTGTTGTGTCTCCCCAGGAAAAGTTTTGTCACACAACACTGAGACACTATGAAAAAAATCAAACTTTTGAATAGAGAAAGAATTAGAAATCAGTCCAAAAGGACAGAAAACATTTTTAATGAAATCATAGAAGAAAAATTTCCCAAATTTAAAGATGCCTATAAAGGTAGAAGAAGCATAAAGAACATCTAATAGTCAAGAACAGAAAAGAAAGACCACATGAAACATATTCAAGATACTAAATGTTCAGAACAAAGAAAGAATATTAAAATCTCCAAGGGGGAAAAGATCAAGTAACATATAAAGGTAGGTCCATTAGAATAACACCATACTTTACAACAGAGACTACGAAAGCCAGAGGGCTTGGAAGAATGTTCTACAAGGTCCAAGAGACCACAGATGCCAGGACAGACTATTTTCAATAAAACTGTCAATCACAATTGATGGAGAAAGAAAATCATTTGAAAATTAAAAAAATAATAATTTAAGGATGTATATCCACAAATAAATATCTATAGAAGGCTCTAGAAGGAAAGCACCTATATGAAAAGAAAAATAAATCCAAGAGGACAAAATAAATAATCCCAGGACAATTAGTCAAAGTGGGGAGGAACACACATTACAATAACAAAATAACAGGAATTAATAAGGACTTCTTATTAATAACTCAATATTAATGTTCTCAATTCCTCAATAAAAAGGCATAGACAAGCAGATTGAATTAGAAAACAGGATCTAGCCTTCTGCTGAATCCCAGAAACACACCTCACCACTAAGGACAGTATCACTTTCAGTGAAAATATGTAAAAAAGATATTTCAAGGAAATAAACCCAGGAATCATACACATGTCATAAGATCTGACAAAATAGACTTTACATATAAGTGAACCAGAAGAGATAGGAAAGGATTATACATTATCATTAATAAAAAATTCACCAAGAGAATATTGTAATTCATTTATGCACAAAACGCAAAGGCACCCAAGTTTATAAATGAAACGCTATTATAATTAAAATCACATATTGATCGTGACATAGTAATACTGGGTGGCACCATCCTTAGAAATAGAGGTCATCTAGATAAAAACTAAATAGTGAGGTTAAAAATATCACAAATTGGGGGGGCCAAGGTGGCGGCGAACTGCACTGACGCATTTTGAATGTGGGAGAGAGGAGCCATAGAAAACACAGAGTTGTGGGACACTGTGCAAAAACCGGAGGGCCTGGCCCCTCCGGGAACACGCACAGCTCCCAAGAGACTGTTAAAAGTCCCAGGGCAAGGCTCTCCCCCCATCTCTCGCAGACACGGAAGCCACTAAATCCGGGATTCGGGAATTCCCATTTGGAGAGGCGCCTGGTAAGATCGATCCCAACACACAGCAGGCAGAATCAAAGGCCACATGGCGATCGCCCACTAGCCTACTGGGCTTCCCATACCTCAGGAAGACCTTATAACTACTTAGGAAATTTTGCAGAATAGTTGAAGTCTTAACAAGGAAGAAAAAGGGTGCTCAGCGGGTGATCCGCAGCCGCTGGAGCTGGAGCGGGAGGTGGGCGGGCAGAGCAGTTGGGGAGGGAAGCGGGCGCTGGCGGGTGGGGCTGTTGCCCGGAGCACCCACCGCAAAGCAGCTAGGGAGGGAGGCTGGCTCAGTCGGCGGGAGGGGCCGAAGCTCCGCCCACCCACGGCAAAGCAGCTAGGGTGGGAGGCTGGCTCAGATGGCGGGAGGGGCCGAAGCCCCGCCCACCCACGCTGGAGCAGATAGGGAGGGAAGCGGCCAGGCCTGTGGCAGAGAAGCCTAGTGGGTAACCAGAAGCCAGGGGACCATAGCTGTACTCGGGTAAACCCAGACACATTAGGTGTGGAGCCGGGCCCTGTCAGCCTCCGTGACGACAAACAAAGCCCACAAAATCTGTGCCTGGGCAAACAGGTCCATACCATCAGAACCATTGAAGGCTGATCACTCAGTGTGCAAAATAGAGAAGTCTGAACTGGGAGCAGTGAAACAACCCCGGACCATTACTCACTACCTGGGAATAGGCTGCACCATCTCACAACGATTCAGGCTATTAAAACCACAGTGACCCTGTGATCACCCTGTAAGCAAGGACAGATAGCCAAGCAATTCGACTCCTTCACCAAAGCATCCCCTGTGGATCCAAACACAGAAAACGACAAGAACAGACAGCTAAACACACACACATGGCCAAAGGTCCAAGAAAAAATAGAAATCAAGGAAATATGACTCCAACAAAGCAGAATTATCCTAGCTCATCCAATTCGGATGACCTCACACCAACAGTAACACATGAAAACGATGACAATTCTGCATTATGGAAAGTGATAGAATCCCTTCAAGAAGAACTTAAATCTATGAAGGTATTCAAACAAGCCAAAACAATGAACAATACCATTAAAGAACTCCAAGCCAAGGTGACAGAGCTTGAACAGGAAAAAGACAAAGCAATGAAAGATTTTCAGACAAAAACAAGTAAGCTGGAGAAGGAAATGTACAAAACGAACAATACCATACAAGACATGAAAATAGAAATAGAAACAATAAAGAAAACACAGTCAGAGTTAAAAGAGGAAGTGGAGAACCAAGGGAAGAGAACAGGAACTACGGATGCGAGTATCAACAATAGGATGCAAGAGATGGAAGACAGGATCTCAGGCATGGAAGATTCGATGGAAGAAATCAGTACAACATCCAAAGAAAATGAGAAGGCTAAAAAAATCTCTCACCCACAACATCCCAGAAATCAAGGACTCAATGAAAAGACGGAACCTAAGAATCATAGGCATAGAGGAAAGAGAAGACTCCCAACTCCAAGGTCCAGGAAATATCTTCAACAAAGTCATAGAAGAAAACTTCCCAAACCTGAAAAAAGAGATGCCAATAAAAATCCTAGAGGCTTACAGAACACCGAACAGATTAGATCAGAAAAGAAACTCCTCTTGCCACATAATAATAGAAACACCAAATGTACAGAACAAAGAAAGGATATTAAAAGCTGTAAGAGAAAAAGGCCAAGTCACATACAATGGCAGACCCATCAGAATTACACCTGACTTCTCCTCAGAAACTTTAAAAGCTAGAAGGGCCTGGATAGATATCCTACAAGTCCTGAGAGATCATAGGTGCCCAGCCAGACTACTATACCCAGCAAAACTCTCTATCAACATAGAGGGAGAAAACAAGATATCCCATGACAAAATCAAATTTAAACAATATCTCCCCACAAACCCAGCCCTACAGAAAATCCTAGAAGGAAAATTCCACCCCAGAGAAGAAAACTTCACCCAAGAAAACAAAGGGAATAGAAAACCCCTCAGCAACTAAACCAAAAGAGACACAGGACCATCACCTATACCAAACTAATGGGAAACAACAACCCCAGGTCACTAATATCCATCAACATCAATGGTCTCAACTCCCCAATAAAAAGACACAGATTTACAGAGTGGATCCACAAGCAAGACCCGTCCCTTTGCTGCATACAAGAAACACATCTCACTACCAGAGATAGTCACTGCCTCAGAGTAAAGGGCTGGGAAAAGGTTTTCCAAGCAAATGGACCCAGGAAGCAAGCTGGAGTAGCCATCCTAATATCAAACAAAACAGACTTCCAACTGAAGTTAATGAAAAAAGACAAAGAAGGGCATTATATACTCATTAAAGGGAATATTCATCAAGAGGAAATCTCAATACTGAACATCTATGCCCCAAATACAAAGGCACCTACTTTTGTAAAAGAAACACTTCTAAAACTTAAATCGCACATCGATCACAACACATTAGTAGTGGGAGACTTCAACACCCCACTCACAACAAAGGACAGATCATCAAGACTGAGGCCAAACAGAGAAATATTGAGTCTAACAGAGATCATGAAACAAATGGACCTAACAGACATCTACAGAACGTTTCACCCAAACACAAAGGAATACACCTTTTTCTCAGCACCCCACGGAACCTTCTCCAAAATCGACCACATAGTTGGACACAAGGATAGTCTCAATAGATACAAGAAAATTGAAATAACACCTTGTATCTTATCAGACCACCATGGAATAAAGCTGGTCTTCAACAGCAAAAGAATCAACAGAAAGCCTACACACACATGGAAATTGAACAGCTCCTTACTGGATGACCACTGGGTCAGGGAAGAAATAAAGAAAGAAATCAAAGACTTCTTAAAATCCAACGACAATGAAGACACAACATACCCAAACCTATGGGATACAATAAAAGCTGTGCTACGAGGAAAGTTCATAGCACTAAGTGCATTCAAAAAGAAAATTGTGACAGCTCATATTAGTGAATTAACAGCTAAGCTGGGTGAATTGGAAAAAAAACAGAAGCAAACACGCCCAAGAGGAGCAGAAGGCAGGAAATCATCAAACTTAGGGCTGAAATCAACAACTTAGAATCAAAAAGAACTATACAAAGAATCAATGAAACCAAGCGTTGGTTCTTCGAGAAAATCAACAAAATAGACAGACCCCTAGCCAAATTAACTAAAAGGCAAAGAGAAAGAACCCAAATCAACAAAATCAGAAATGAAAAGGCAGAAATAACAACAGACATCAAGGAGATCCAGAAAATATTCGGGTCCTACTTTAAAAATCTATACTCCACCAAATTTGAAAACCTAAGCGAAATGGACAATTTCCTCGATAAATGCCACCTACCAAAACTAAATCAAAATCAGATTAACAGCTTAAACAGTCCAATAACCCCTAAGGAAATAGAAACAGTCATTAATAATCTCCCAACCAAAAAAAAGCCCAGGGCCAGATGGCTTTAGCACGGAATTCTACCGGACTTTCAAAGAGGAGCTAACACCATTACTCTTCAAACTCTTCCACCACATAGAAACAGAAAGAACACTGCCAAACTCATTCTATGAGGCCACTGTCATTCTGATTCCTAAACCACACAAAGACCCAACAAAGAAAGAGAACTTCAGACCAATCTCCCTCATGAACATAGATGCAAAGATACTTAATAAAATACTAGCAAACCGAATTCAAGAACACATAAAAAATATCATACATCATGATCAAGTAGGCTTCATCCCAGGAATGCAGGGATGGTTCAATATATGAAAGTCTATCAATGTAATTCACCATATAAACAAGATGAAAGAAAAAACCACGTGATAATCTCGCTAGATGCAGAAAAAGCATTTGACAAAATCCAAAACCCCTTCATGATAAAAGTCCTGGAGAGAATGGGCATACAAGGACCATACCTAGAAATAATAAAGGCAATATACAGCAAGCCAGTGGCCAACATCAAATTAAATGGAGAGAAGCTTGAAGCATTTCCTCTAAACTCAGGGACAAGACAAGGATGTCCACTTTCACCATATCTCTTCAATATAGTACTTGAAGTTCTTGCTAGAGCAATAAGACAACTAAAGGAAATCAAAGGGATAAACACTGGAAATGAAGAAGTCAAATTATCCCTATTCGCAGATGATATGTTAGTATACATAAGCGACCCCCAAAACTCCACCAAAGAACTCTTACAGCTGATAAACAACTTCAGCAAGGTGGCTGGATACAAAATTAACTCAAAAAAATCAGAAGCCCTTCTTTATACAACAAACAAGCATACCGAAAAAGAAATAAGGGAAACAACCCCTTTCACAATAGCCACAAACAATATAAAATACCTGGGGGTAACTCTAACCAAGCAAGTAAAGGACCTATACAACAAGAACTTCAAGCCCCTGAAGAAAGAAATGGAAGAGGCAATTAGAAGATGGAAAGATCTCCCATGCTCATGTATAGGTAGGATCAACATAATAAAAATGGCTATTCTACCAAAAGCAATATATAGATTTAATGCAATTCCTATCAAAATACCAACACAATTCTTTATAGACTTGGAAAAAGCTATACTCAACTTCATATGGAACAACAAAAAGCCCAGAATAGCTAAATCAATCCTGTACAATAAAAAAGAATCCGGAGGTATCACCATCCCATATTTCAAGCTGTATTACAGTACAGAGCAATAATAATAAAAACAACATGGTACTGGTATAGAAACAGATCAGTGGATCAAAGGAATCGAATTGAAGACCCAAACATGGACCCACACACCTATGGCCAACTAATCGTTGACAAAGAAGCCAAAACCACACAATGGAAGAAGGACAGCATCTTCAACAAATGGTGCTGGTCCAACTGGATGTCCACTATAAAAGAATGAAATTAGACCCATACCTATCACCTTGTACAAAACTTAATTCCAAGTGGATCAAAGACCTTAACATAAGGCCGGCCACACTAAAGATACTAGAAGAAAAAGTAGGAGAAACCCTCGAACTCATTGGCACAGGTGACAACTTCCTGAACAGAACACCAACAGCTCAGGACCTGAGATCAACAATCAATAAATGGAACCTCATGAAACTGAAAAGCTTCTGTAAGGTAAAAGACACTGTCATTCGAACAAAACGGCAGCCTACAGACTGGGAGAAAAATCTTCACCAACCCCACATCTGATAGAGGGCTATTATCTAAAATCTACAAAGAACTCAAGAAACTAAATGCCAAGAAACCAAATAATCCAATCAAAAAAATGGGAGACGGAGCTAAATAGAGAATTCACAAAGGAGGAATCCCTAATGGCCGAGAGTCACCTGAAGAAATGCTCAACATCCTTAATCATCAGAGAAATGAAACTCAAGACGACCCTGAGATTCCATCTCACACCTGTCAGAATGGCTAAGATAAAGAGCTCAAATGACAGCACATGCTGGCGAGGGTGTGGAGAAAGGGGAACCCTACTCCATTGCTGGTGGGAGTGCAGACTTGTGAAACCACTATGGAGGTCTGTCTGGAGATATCTTAGAAACCTTGGAATAACTTTGCCTCAGGACCCAGCCATACCACTTCTGGGTATACACCCAAAGGACACCTCACGGAGACATAGGGAAGTCTCCTCATCTATGTTCATAGAAGCCTTATTTGTAATAGCTAGAAACTGGAAACAACCCAGATGTCCCTCAACTGAAGAATGGATTAAAAAATTGTGGTACATCTATACAATGGAATATTACTCAGCTATAAGAAACAATGAAATCATGCAATTTGAAACCAAATGGATGGATCTAGAGAAGCTCATCCTGGATCTAGAGAAGCTCATCCTGAGTGAGCTAACCCAGACTCAGAAGGATGCACATGGCATCTATTCACTTATAGTAGGATTTTAGCTATATCGTACAGGATATCTATACTACAACCAACACACCAAAAGGAACATGGACATAAATTTTTTTTTCTTTTCATTTCTTTTTCTTTTTCCTTTCCCTCTTTTTTCTCTTTCTTTTTCCTCTCTTTTTTGTTGTTGTTCTTTGTTTTTGTGGGTTTGTGTGTCTGTTGGGTTTTTTTTTTTTAGTTTTCCCCCCCGTAGCAAGGAGACACCTTTTACTGGCAGTACTGCCTCGTAGGCCCCCGGTGTATGAAGAGGCTCTTGGCCCTCATATGACTCCTGATCTGTGGTGAGAGACTGGTATGCAGGGACACTCCACCCCAGAGGATCAAGATGGAAGGGTCAGGGAGTAGAGCATGGGAGGGTGGGGCTGGGAAGCGGGAAAAGAGGACAATATGTCAAGGATGTAACCTGTAGCAACAAACAAATAAATTTACTAATTAAAAAAAAGCAGGTAACAACATTAAAACACTGTAAATAAAATAAAGGACACAGCCGTTCAACCTGGTTTTATGAACCTCCAAGTGTCGAAAAAACGTAGAGCTAAGGTAAAATACAGGAGAAATGTGGTGTGAACCCATGCCTTTAACTTCAGCAGAGACGGGAGGAGCACCATAGAGTTAGTAGACTTATAAATTCTAGAGTTACACGGAAAAGGGTGGTGAGGGTACACACCCTTAATCCCATCATTCAAGAAGAGTACACCCTTAACCCCAACACACTAGAGACAGAAACAGGCAGATCTCAGAGCTCAAGGTCAGCCTGATACAAAACAAACTCTAAATAAAGAAAAACTTCGATCCAGGAGTGGTGGAACACATCTTTAATCCCCTCAGATGGGAACCACAGGTCTCGGATCCCAATAATTAGAATGCAGAGACACACACATAGGATTTGGAAGGACCTAAGTTTAAAAGCTACTTACAAAAGGCCCACTCAATACAAACAAATTGTCCTTCGAGACCTCAAAATAAATACACTAAAACTGGTTTAGCTCCAAAATAACAAAATAATTTCTTCTTTAAACCAGATTGAAAGATAACACTTTATATATTGTCAAAAACCAATTTTGCTTCAGGAGAAATATTACCTACCCCCCCCTCAAAAAAAAAAAGTGGGCGATTGTCCCTGAGTGAGGATTAGGGCAGGGCTCTGTTCTTATCTTTCCAGGAGAATCAAAGCATCCATTCAAGGAACCCAGGGACAACTGGACAACGTAAACCTCAGCAGAAATCAGAATCAGACACCAAAAGAAGACGAGTGACCCAGATGATTCAGCCTGACAGACTCCCTCAATAGCTGTCTCCATCAAAAGCCTACAACCACAACAACTCAATATGGCTAAGACCGTTCAGCTCTACACAATGCCCCAGCCAGAACCTCAGTAAAGCCTGGAAGTTCAGCTTCTGCCTTCAAACTCCATAGGACATCTAAACAGCTGAGAACAGAAGGACTGAACATAAAAGGATTGTATTAACATTTTTAACCATTTTTCCATTTTGGTTTGGGCCCCAAACAGGTTTACTACGACCCAAATCAGCAGGAAGTCATTTTAAGAGAGTGACGTCCCATACCCAGAGGGTGGGGAGGGTGTTTCTCCGCCCCCCCCCCTTTTTGGTTATTTGAAGGACAACTGAAAACTCTGTTATTTAGGGGAAGAGATTACAAGTTGTTAAATGGTCCTGTTTAATGGGTTTTGGAGGTTAGACCCAGGGTATCCCTTCTTTCCCTTTTCTGTATCCTTCTTTATCTCCTATGTAGGAATGCACGGACTTGAGAAAAAAATGAGACATAGACAGCACAGGAAGGATCAAGAAGAAAGGTCACATTATTGAATATGCCCTTATACCTTTGTATATTGATACAAAATTAGTAGTATATTTGGCTAAAGTGGTATTGACCATTGTTTATTGTGCAAAAATAAGATTGTATTGGTCTACGTCGGTATTGATATTTGTATATTGATACAAAATTAAGATTATAGTTGGCCACAATGGTATTGACCCTTGTATATGGACGCAATATTAAGATTGTATTGGGCCCCATAGGCATTGATCTTTGTATATTGATACAAAATTAAGAGTATATTTAGCCACATTTGAATAGATCTTTGTATATTGATACAAAATTAAAGGTAATGCTTCCTAATTGTATCGTACCTAGAGATACTTAAAAATGAAATGTGAAGCTCTGGCCTCTTGACACCAACCATCTTAAACTGTTTAGGATAGTTAAGAAAAACAAACTCCTAGTCATGCATGCATGTCGCCTTGTTAGCTACTATGACAGTCTATCACAGATATTCTCTAAGCTACTCAGTAATCAAGTTGTTAAGAGACAAGCAACATTTTCTTATCTAAATACAAGAGATAGATAGGGCATCTTCAAAAACCCCAAGAGATCTGCAGAATATGGCATTCAAAGATGTGGTCTTAAATTAAGATTCTTTTTTGGTATCGTGACATATCAGCTCCTGACAGCACCCCCTATTCTACTCCAAGTAGAAGAAAAGCATCGAAGAATCTCCAGTGTGAGATGGTTGAATTAGTGGCAAGCCTATCTCTTGGCATGTAAAAACTCCTTGCTTCAACTGCAGACAGACTGCTGTCCAAAAAGGACAAAACTTGGTAGCAGGGAAGTCGACAGCCTAGCTCTGCCAAGACAGGGTAGGTTAGTCCTTCACAATCCCTGCTCTACAATAAATGTCTGTCAGAGAAACAGGACCAAAAGGCTGAAGACTGATGCTGGAATGTATGGAGAGAAAATGGGAACTGTCCAGGTAGTCACTGGTTTGTCATTTCTTAGTATTGGAAGCTGCAGGCCCTGCACTTCCTATGTAATCAGATATATTTATCCTTCTCAGCTCTCTGAGGTGGTTGAAGAATAGACAGCTTGAGTCTCATAGCTAAATTTTGAGTTGTTTAGGAATCAAGAGGGCGTTCTAGATCTAAGAAGATGGTTATAATAGTGATGCAAGTTAGTATGAAAACTAAGTCAGTTATAGAACTTTAAACTCATGGAGATGGTTAGAAGGTAGAAGGTTAATGTCAGGGGCCAAATATGTATGAACTGGACATTGGGAAGGTATACTGGTCCTTTTAACTCTCATAAATGTGGCATATTTAATTCTGCTGTTTTGTATAGAATTTACTGTTATAAGAGAAAGAACCATTTGTTGGAATGAAAAGAGAAGCTGTTGTGGGGGGGGGAAGAGGGTGGAAGGGTGGGACAGGAAGGGGAAATAGGGAAGGGTTTGCGACTGAGATGTAACTTGAAGAAAAAAAAATAAAGTACTTATAAAAAATATCACAAATCAAATGAATTTAACAGAAATTTACAGAACATTCTATCCAAACAAAAAGAAAGATATTTTCTTCTTAGCCTAGTTTTCCACAGTTGACTACATATTAGGACACACAGAAAGTCTCAACAGATATATTCTTTTTTAAAGTTGAAATATAAAACCCTGCATCCTATACAACTACTATGGATTAAAGTTGGATATTAAAAACAACAGAAAGTATATAAACTCATAGAAGCTCAACAACTCACTTTTGAATGAAAATTTGGTCAAATCAAAAATCAAGAAGAAAAAACTCTTTAGAACTGAGTGAAAATGAAAATACAACATGCCTAGATGCAAGTTCATAGCAGTTCATAAGTACCCACATTTCAAAAGTAGAGAAGTCTCATATTAATGCCTTAATTACACACTTGAAAGCTCTAGAAAAACAGGAAAACATAATGTCCAAACGACTAAATGGAAAAAAAAACAATCAAACTCAAAAACAAACAAAACACAATGATACAAAGAATGAATTAAACTAAAATCTGCTTCTTCCAGAAAAATCAGGAAGATTGACAACCTTTAGCTGAAATAACCAAAAGATGGAGATATAAGATTCAAATTAATAAAATTAGAGATTAAAAGTGACAAGTTATGATATATTGAGGAAATTCAGAAAATCATAAAGATATACTTTAAAAATCTGTAGTGTACCAACTAAAAAATCTAAAAGAAAAGGATACAATTCCTGGTATAATATGACCTACAAATGTTTAGTAAAGATGAAATAAACAATTTAAGTAGACTCATAACCCCTAGTAAATAGAAGTAGCAATTCATATCTCCTAATAGCAACAAAACCCCAGGGGCAGATGAATTCAGTACAGAATTCTAGCAGAATTTCAAAGAAACTCCTCAAAAATTCTACAAAAGAGAAATGAAGAAATGTTTCGTGATTCTTTTTACTAAGCCAATGCTACTCTGATACCAAAACCACAGAAAGACTCAATCAATAATTAAAATATAAACCTCAAACTCATCCGCACTGGTGACAACTTCCTGAACAGAACACCAACAGCTCAGGACCTGAGACCAACAATCAATAAATGGGACCTCATGAAACTGAAAAGTTTCTGTAAGGCAAAAGACACTGTCATTCGAAAAAAACGGCAGCCTATAGACTGGGTAAAAAAAAAAAACTTCACCAACCCCACATCTGACAGAGAGCTAATATCCAAAATTTACAAAGAACTCAAGAAATTAAATGGCACGAAACCAAATAATCCAATCAAAAAATGGGGAACAGAGCTAAACAGAGAATTTACAAAGGAAGAATCCCTAATGGTTGAGAGACACTTGAAAAAATGCTCAGCATCTTTAATTGTCAGAGAAATGCAACTCAAGATGACTCTGAGTTTCCATCTCACACCTGTCAGAATGGCTAAGATCAAAAGATCATATGACAGCACATGCTGGCGAGGGTGTGGAAAAAGGGGAACGCTCCTCCATTGCTGGTGGGAATGCAAGCTGGTACAACCACTGTGGAAATCAGTCTGGCAATATCTTAGAAAACTTGGAATAGCTCTGCCTGGGGACCCAGCCATCCCTCTTCTGGGTATACATCCAAATGATTCCTTCCCAAACCACAAGGACGTTTCCTCATCTATGTTCATAGCAGCCTTATTTGTAATAGCTCGAAACTGGAAACAACCCAGATGTCACTCAACGAAAGAATGGATTAAAAATCTGTGGTACATCTACACAATGGAATACTACTCAGCTATCAGAAACAATGAAATCATACAATTTGCAGCCAAATGGATGGAAGTAGAGAAGCTCATCCTGAGTGAGCTAACCCAGACTCAGAAGGATGCACATGGCATCTATTCACTTATAGTTGGATTTTAGCCATATAGTACAGGATAACTATACTACAGCCAATGCACCAAAGGGAACATGAACATAGACTTTTTTTCCTGTCAATGAGACACTTTGCCCTAGTGGTGCTGCCTTGTAGGCCCCCAATGTATGAGGAGGCTCTTGTCCCTCATATGACTGCTGAACTGGGGCAGAAGACTGTTATGTAGGGACACTCCACTCCAGAGGAGTGGGATGGAAGGGTTAGGGGGTAGTGGGTGGGAGGGCAAGACTGGGAGGGGTGGAAAGAGGACACTGTGATGGAGATGTAGCCTGAAGTAATAAATAAATAAATTTAAAAAAACCAATATCCCTATGAACATAGATGTAAACATTCTCAATAAAATAACTTGCAAACCAAATTCAAGAATACATGAAAAAAAAGTATCCACCATGATCAAGTTTACTTTATCCCAGAGGTTCAGGGATGGTTCAACATACATAAATCTATAAACTTTTTCCACCACATAAATAGATTGAAAGATAAAATTCATATGATTATCTCATTAGTTATAGAAAAGGTCTTTGACAAAATCCAACATCCTTTCATGATAAGAATCCTGGAGTGATTGTGAATACATGGCACATACTTCAACATGTGAAGATGATTTGCAGGGAGCTCACAGCCAACATCCACATAAATGGAGAGAAAGATAAAATTTCCATTAAAATCAGGAATAAGACAAGGTTGGTCACTCCCTCCACACCTATTCAATATTGTACTTGACTCAAAAAAAAAAAAAGACTTTTTTTGGAATTTAAACAAAATTCATTTTATTTAGATTGAAATAATCTATACAAAATTGATTTTATTCACCAAAAATAACAGCAATATCTTCTGTATCATTTTTTGATCAACCACAGAACATTTATTTTTGTAGGTTTTGCTTATTAATCAAGATGAGGCAGACGACATAATCATGGGAAAAGACAGAAGAGAACAGACGAATCAGTTGCCTGTATGGATAGCCTCTGGGTCTGTCTTCACCACAAAGCAGAAGTGAATTTACCTGCGTAAAAGCCTATGAAAATGTGGGCTCAACAAAGGAATGTAAACAGCAACAACCAAATGTGCAGCAACAGTGCCTGGCTCTGCCCCTCAAACCTTAACTTGTTCCCTTGAAGTTCTTCCATCCTGACAAAATCCACAATGAAAGCTGCCTGCTGAGCTCACAAACTTCCCTTGTAATTTCTATGACTGTCCATCACACAGTGGGGTTTTGCTGGCTTTTGCTTTTGCACTACTGAGGCATGAGCTGGGGCTTGCACCTGCTAGGCAAGTGCTCCACCACTAAGCTTCACCCCAGTCCTCATTTTTTTTTTTTTGAGACAGGTTCTCACTATGTAGCCCAGGCTGGCCAAAAACTTGTGATCCTCATCCTCTGCCTTCCAAATGCTGCTACCACAAATTTTAAATACCTATTACTCCTACAAGTCAAAAGTCAATGGTGTATTTCATTGTAACACATTATAAAATGCATTTCTCTCCAAAAAATTCATTTTTCCAAAGACCTGATGACTCAATAACTGACAACTGGATCCACAATGATAATGTTGTATGTAAAATGACTTTTAACTAAAACAGTTCCACAGTGCCACTAGCACAGAGGCATTTTGGTACTCCCAGTGCCAACTTCTGGAAGAACAGACCAGACAGTTCCTCAAAGCATGAAAGTTCAAACAGGGGCCATGTAAATATGTGGAATACTGAGGCTAATGATGTGTTCAACTGGAGGCCTATCAGCAAGGTACACAGTAATTAACGAGCCTACTATAGCTTATGGCTTTTCTTCCAAACAGCAAATATAAGACAACAGCCATTTTAAAGGTCTTTTATGTGTTTTCAATAGTTTCTGAATTATTTGTAGGAAGCTCTGATTTATTTGTATAGAGTTTGATGTATGTGTCCACAATTAAATCACAATTAAATTAAACATAAATGTATCAAAATTTATGTTAAGCAAAGCCAAATTATTTGGCCTCTGGTCTGTCAAAGTGTTCCACAAGTATGCTTTGAGAGGCCTTTGTCCACTTTCACAGTGCCCATTCTCAACTTTCATCAAGGGAGAAGACACAGGACCTTCAGCAAGGCGTATACATGACCTTGATGTCAGGAAGATGGAGGGCTTCATAAATGGTGGATGGGAGCTCGACATCCTTTCCCTCTTTGTTTCCACTTGATTCTCCAACAGTGAAGCTCGGCTGAGAGCGTGTCAGGATTGGGTAGGTCACTTCTGTACATGTCAGCATGGTGCTCTTCGATGTGTTGAATTTGAGCTGCCCCATCACTGAGGGTACCAGAGACAGGCACTTCAGAGCTTTGAGGTGCTGCTCAGAAAATATATCTTTAAGTTCCTGAATAATGTGCTCCACTGTGGGAACACTGAAGGTGTCTTTATAGTAACTCTCAGAGGTTAGCTGAGATTCCAGGTTCCCTTGCTGGGCCCTCCAGAACTTCCCTGGGAGTTTCATCTGAATGTTAAGTAGTTTGGTTGCTAAATTTGTGGCTTCCTCAAACCAAAACTCATGATAAACTTCAATATTTTCCATCACCTAGTTAAGGGAATGCAGTACTGCAGTCAAGCTGCTGGCTGCAAAGAAAACATCAGAGGTTTGTCCCTGGAGATTCTTCCCAAAGGCCCTTGTAAACGATAACACATTTTAAAGAACAACAACGGTAACAATGAAATCAAAATCGTCCAGCTATACAGTTATTCCACCTAATGTTTCTATCGCTATTTATACCATCTAAACATAAAACAAGTGCTTGTAGGAGATCCAAAGGCATCATGCCTGCCTGTACACTGGGAATGGCAAATTTCCTTCAGTTCTTTACCCAGTTCTTCACTGTTCTGACAAAGAACAGAAATTACATTGTCAAGTTCTCAAAGCAGCTGTGGTGAGCGATGTAAAAAAGAACAGACTTCCTCAGTCATTCCTAGAGCCATGGATACCTCCGTCACAGGGACAAACTTTGCCAACCACGCGTTTAAGGCACGGGAAGATCAGAGTGTGTAGGCAGCCTGGGGATATTTTTCTAAAAGTCTTGAAGCAACAACTTTCATTTTGGAAGAAAATTCACTGGACACAATGTAAGCCTGACCACGACAGTACTCCATATTCAATCCCCATTTCTCTGTTATTGTAGTGTGAAATTTCACAGCCAAAATCTCTGCATCAGCTTCATACGGCAGGAAACCCACAAACTCCTCTCTCAGGTTATGTGTGTCAACAACGAACCTCACCAGCGCAGGCATGTGCTCTTCTGCTATGTCTACCACATCGACAGTGACAATATAAAAGAAGTGTGAGTCTCTCACTTCCCTCAGTGTCTCCTCCCGAATGCAGTTCTTGCAGATCTCCAGCATCTGTCTCTGCTGAGTTCTAGAGCAGAATAACTGTTGACTGCTGTGGTCTCAAAGCGCTTCCTCAGGACCTCTTCTCCAGAATTGATGCGGCACTCCAAGAGCGCCTGAAAGTTATCTGGAGCAAAGAGGTCTTCTGGGATCTCGTCAGCCCCATGCCCATCCAAGGGTGTGTTCTGCTTTCCCATGAAAATCAGAATCTCAAATAGCGATTTGAGGTACTCTTTGTTCTACTTCGCTTCAAGGGTTAAAGGCAACATGTTTCCATCCTGCTGGTTCCCCCCTTCTGCAATGGGATTCTGAGCATTGCTGTTAGTTTCCTGTTCGTGTTCGGAAGTTTCCTCAATTTTTTTCTGTTTCAGTGTTCTGATTTCATCTTCACTCAATTCTTTTATTCGTTTTCTATGTCTGCTGTGTGGATTGTTCAAATGATTGGTAAGATCAAATATTGTTGGTATTGCATTATCTCAAAGAACTGTCCAATAAGGACTAGTTCTACAGATCATAGAGGTCTCAAAGTGTTTGGCGCATAGTCAATAATGCTTATTTAGTTGATCAGGTGTTTTGTCTTCTAGGTCTGCTCTCCTACAAGTCTCAACCCACTACTGGCATCTGGCCAGGTCCCGTGGGAACCTGAAGAAGGCCAGGTCCGACTGCGTGAAGTCTTAGCTAGAGCAATAAGTAAACTGAAGATCAAGATGCTTCACATAGGAAAGGAAGGAGTCAAAGCATCCACATTTGCAGATATGATTGTACACATGAATGACCCTAAAATTCCACCAGGAAATTTCTACAGATGATAAACACTTTCAAAAAAGTAGCAGAACACAAAAATAATATACAAAAAGCAGTCTTCCTATATACAAGTGACAGACTGAGAAAGAAATTAGCAAAACAGTACTTTCACAGTAGCCCCTCTATCTATCTATCTATCTCTCTCTCTCTCTCTCTCTCTCTATCTCTCTCTCTATCTCTATCTATCTATCTATCTATCTATCTATCTATCTATCTATCTATCTATCTACCTATCTGTCTATATACTTGTATAAAAATAACTTTAAGACACTGAAGGAAAAATTAAAGAAGAGATCAGAAGATGGAAATGCCTCCCAGGTTCATTGATTAGTGGGATTAATATTTTAAAAAATGGCCATCCTACTAAAAGCAATTGACAGATTCCATTCAATTTCCATCAAAATTCCAACACAGTCTTCTAAAAATTGAAAAAATAATCTTCAACTACACATGGAAACACACACACACACACACACACACACACACACACACACACACACACAGGATAGTATAGGATAGTTAAAACAACCCAGAATTATAAAAGAACTGAAGCAGGTGTCACCATCCCAAATTTCAAGTTATATTCCAGAGTTATAGTAATAAAAAAGCTGCATGACATTGTCACAAAAACAGACACATGGATAAATGAATTAAAATGGAAGATTAAGGCATACTTACATGCACCTATTGAGTCCAAATTTTGACAAAGAAGCAAAAACTACATAGTAGAGAGAAGACAGCATCTTCAACAAATTGTGCTGTTCAAACTGGATAGCAACTTGTAGAAGAAATGAAAAATATATATACATAACTATTTATATGAAAATAGATACATAACTATCACCCTGCACAAAACTCAGCTCCAAATGGATCAAGGTCTCAACACAAGACTAGATATCCTGAATTTGACAAAAAAGAAAATATAGAATATACTTGAACTCATTAGCATAAAAGCCTTTCTAAGTAGGTCACTGATAGCACAGGCACTAAGGCCAACACTTACTAAATGAGACCACATGAAGCTAAAAAGCTTCTGTACAACAAAGGATACTGTCTTAGTTAGGGTTTCTTATTGCTATAATGAAAAAACATGACCAAAACAACATGGGAAGGAAAGAGTTTATTTGGTTAACACTTTCACATTGTGAAGTGTAGTCCATCACTAGGGAAATCAGGACAGAAATTCAAACAGAGGCAGAGGCTGATGCAGAGGCAATGGAGGAGTGCTGCTTACTGGCTTGCTCCCCATGCCTTGGTCAGCCTGCTTTCTTATAGAACCCAGGACAACTAACCCAAGGATAACTCCCCCCATGATGGGCTGGACCCTCCCCCATCAATCACTAATTAAGAGAATGCCTTATAGCCAGATTTTAGGACGGCTTTTTGTTGATTGAAGTTCTCTCCTTTCTGGTAACTCTAGCTTGTGTCAAGTTGTCACAAAACTAGCACACTCTAGAAATTGAGGAAGGTCATGAAAGAGTCATTGGCCAAAAGGGTCCCATGGAAATCCCAGACAACTCAGGCTATTGTCAAGGTTGTTGGTTGCTTCCACAAACTGGTAGTAAGCCCCTATTGCCAAAGACAACAGTTATGTATCTTATAGAACATGGAGAAGTTGAACTGGTACCTACTACTGACGAGTATTCATGGTTCTGAAATGTACCCTGATTGCTATAAGAGGAGAACAGCAACCTTCAACCCAGGTACAAATTCTATAATCTACAACAGTGATCTGTCTACATAATATACTAGTGAAATAGTGGCACAAATGTTCTGGGTGTAACCAACCTTTTTTTAATTTATTGGATTTAAGGCTCACTCCACATGATGGAACCTTTGACTGAAACTACTCAGGTAACCAAGAACCTAGAGTCATGGACCTAGTGGAAAAATTAAATATTATTGTTCTGCTAAAGGAATACAGCAATAAAATGACTCCTAACAATATTCTGCTATACCTGTAGATTAGTCTCACTCAGCCATCAGCAGAAAAACTTCCTCTTGCAGTAGTTTGGAATTAACACTGAAACTCACAACTAGATACTGTCTTCTAGAAAGAGGATGGATATATATATGAACTCAGAGACTGTGGCAGCATACACAGTGCCTGCACAAGGTAAAACCAGGTGGGGTCCCAGTGCTGAGATGGGGATGTGGACACAAGATCCTATCTCTAACCAAGAAGCTATCTCCAATTGATATTTGCTTACAAAGGAAAAATTAGCTCTCTCCAATAGAGTCTCATTGGGTACATTAACCACACTTAAGGATAGGCCCCATGCCCAGCAGTAGATTGCCAACACAGAATGAACTCATGGAAGTTTTGTAGACATCTTATCTCATATTGGTTTGTTTAGAAATGTTTGTTTTATTGGTCTTTTGCTTGTATATTATGATTTCCAATCTTGTGTCTTTATGTAGTGTGTGTGTTTTCTTTGTTTTTTAAATTATGGTTGTTTATTGTTTGTTTTTTAAAAAGTGGGAGAGAAAAAAGGAGGGTTGAGTTAGGTGAGTTAGAGGATCTGAAAGGAGTTGGAGGAGGGGAAATAGTGATCAAAATGTATTGTATAAACATTATTTTCAATTAAAAAACTAAAAAAATTGCAGATAAATGGATAGAACTAGAAACAATCATTTGTTGAAGATGCTTTCTTTTTTCTATTTTATAGTTTCTACTTTTTTGTCAAAAATCAAGTATCTGTAGGTGTTTGAGTTTATTTTTGGGTCTTTGATTTGATTCCATTGGTCATCCTGTCTGTTTTTGAGCCAAAACCATGCGGTTTTTATTATTATTGCTCTGTAGTACAACTTGAAGTCAAGGATGGTGATACCTGAAAAAGTTCTTTTATGGGACAGAACTGTTTTTGCTATCTTGGTTTTTTTTTAATATTTCCATATGAAATTGAGAAATTTTCTTTCAAGGTCTGTAAAGAATTGTGTTGATATTTTGATGGGAATTGTATTGAATCTGTAGATTGCTTTTAGTAAGATGGCCAATTTTACTATGTTAATCCTACTGATCCATGAGCATGGGAGATCTTTCTACTGATATCTTCCTCAATTTCTTTCTACAGAGACTTGAAATTCTTATCATATAGGTCTTTTACTTGCTTAGTTAGAGTTACATCAAGATATTTTATACAGTTTGTGGCTATTGTGAAGGGTGTTGTTTCCCTAATTTCTTTCTCAGCCCATTTATCGTTTGTATGAAAGAGGGCTATTGATTTTTTTTTTAGTTTAGTTTGTATTTAGTCATTTTGATGAAGTTGTTTATCAACTGGAGGAGTTCTCTGGTAGAATTTTGGGGTCACTTATATTTACTCATATCATCTGCAAATAGGGATACTTTGACTTCTTCCTTTTCAATTGGTATCCCCTTGATTTCCTTTAGTTTTCTTATTACTCTAGCTAGAACTTCAAGCACTATGCTGAAGATATATGGAGAGAGTGGGCTGATGGGTAATGTTATGCATTCTAAATGTTAATTAATCTCCCAGAAGCCTACTTTCTGTTCACCAAGTGAAGCTGTGTTAACTTTCCTGTTAATCATTGTCTCTGATTGGTTAAATAAGTGCTGAGTTCTGTGATTGGGCAAAGTCTGACGTAGGTGGGACCAATGTGCTCAGACATCAGAAGCAGAGAGGTTCAAGGAGTAGAAGAAGGGTCAAGAAGCTTCCAGGAGTAGAAAGGAGAATCCCCCCAAGAGAAGAAGCAAAGAGGAGGAATGAGGACACACACCATGGGTTAGAAAAAAGAACCTCATTCCATGTGGCCAGGAACATTGGCAGAGTGTGGAGAATAACAACCCAGGGGATATATGTACATATGTACATACATATTTAAGGAATAGAATTAAGAGCTAGCTTAGATAGTTTAAGATTGCACAATCCATACCAAGTCATGTTAAAATCCATCAGATGTCAGTGTGTTTATTTATAATGGCAGGTTAAGGATTAACACCACTGAACAATTAACAATAATATTAATGTTGGTAATAATTTAATTAGCCTTTTTCTACAGTAGGCAGCCTTTTCTTCCTCCTGATTTTAGTGGAATTGCTATAAGTTTCTCTCCATTTAATTTGATGTTGGCTACCAGCTTGCTGTATATTGCCTTTCTTATATTTAAATATGGGGTATGTCTCCCTGATCTCCCCAAGACATTTATCATGAAGGGGTGTTGGATTTTGTCAAAGACATTTTCAGTATCCAATGAGATGATCATGTGGTTTTATCTTTTCAGTTTGTTTATATGATACATGACCTTGATGGATCTTTTATATGTTGATCCATCCCTGCATCCCTGGGATGAAGCCTACTTGATCATGGTGGATGATATTTTTGATGTGATCTTGGATTCAGTTTGAAAGTATTTTATTGAGTATTTTTGTATCAATGTTCATGGGGGAAATTCATCTGAAAGTCTCGTTCTTTGATGAGTCTTTGTGTGGTTTAGGTATCAGGATGACTGTGGCTTCATAAAAATGAGTTTGGCAATGTTCTTTCTGTTTCTGTTTTTGTGCAATAGTTTGAGTAGTACTGGTATTAACTCTGCTTTGAAAGACTTGTAGAATTCTGTGCTAAAACCATATGGTCCTGGGCTTTTTCTGTTGGGATACTTTTGATGCCTGCTTCTATTTCCTTAGGGGTTATGGGAGTGTTTATATTGTTTACCTGATCCTGATTTGATTTTGGTAAATGGGATCTATCAAGAAATCTATCCACTTCATTTAGATTTTTCAATTATATGGAGTACAGGCTTTTGAATTAAGACCTTATGATTCTTTGGATTTCCTCAGTGTCTCTTGTTATGTCCTCCTTTTCATTAACAGAATCAGTGCTGTCTCTCTGCCTTTAAGTTAATTTGGCTAAAGGTTTATCTATCTTGTTGATTTTCTCAAAGAACCAGCTTTTGGTTTCGTTGATTCTTTCTACTGTTCTCTTTGTTTCTAAGTTATTGATTTCAGCCCTGAGTTTGATTATTTCCTGCAATCTACTTCTCTGGGTGTGTTTGCTTCTTTTTGTTCTAGAGCTTTCAGGTGTGCTTTTAAATTGCTAGTATGAGATATTTCCAATTTCTGTATTAAGGTGCTTAGTGCTACGAACTTTCCTCTCAACACTGCTTTCATGTGTTCCATAATTTGGGTGTGTTGTGCCTTCATTTTAATTTAATTCTAGAAAGTCTTTTATTTATTTCTTTATTCTTCACTCACCCAGTAGTCACTGAGTAGAGATGTTCAGTTTCCATGAATTTGTAGCCTTTCTGTTGTTTCTATTGTTTTTGTTGTGGTAGTCAGGTTTGATCCATGGAGATACAGGGAGTTATTCTAATTTTCTTGTATCTATTGAAGCTTGCTTTGTGATCAAGTATATGGACAATTTTAGAGAAGGTTCCATGAGGTGCAGCGAAGAAGGTGTATTCTTTTGTGTTTGGATAAAATGTTCTATAGGTATCTGTTAGGTCCGTTTGATTTGTGATGTCTGTTAGTTTCATTATATCTCTATTTAGTTTCTGTCTTGATGTTCTGTCCATTGTTTAGAGTAGGGTGTTGAAGTCTCCCACTATTAATATGTGGGGTTCAATGTGTGATTTAAGGTTTAGCAATCTTTCTTTTACAAATGAGGGTGCCCTTTCTTTTGAGGCATAACTGTTCAGAATTGAGACATCATCTTCGTGGATTTTTTTCTTTGATGAGAATGAAGTGTCCTTCCCCATATCTTTTGATTAATTTTGGTTGAAAGTTTATTTTAGTAGATACAAGAATGGCTACTCCTGTTTGCTTCTTGGGTCCTTTTGCTTGAAAAACCTTTTTCCAGCCCTTTTCTCTGAAATAATATCTATCTTTATTGCTGAGGTATGTTTCTTTTAAGTCAAAGAATTATGGATCCTGTTTTTGCATCCATTTTGTTAGCTGTGTCTTTTTATTGGGGAATTGATTCCATTGATATTGAGAAATATTAGTGACCAATGATTGTTAATTCCTGCATTTTGATGTTGGTCATAGTAGAGTGTGTTTTCCTTCTTTTGGTTTTGGGGTTATTTATTTCCTGTGTTCTCCTGGGTGTAGTTGACCTCCTTGGGTTGGAATTTTCCTTCTTGTATCTTCTGTAGGGCTAATTTTGTAGATAAGTTTTGTTTAAATTTGGTTTTTTCATGGAATATTATTTTCTCCATTTATGGTGATGAAAATTTTGCTGGTTAAAGCAGCTTGGGCTGATATCTCTGGTCTCTTAGATTCTGCAAGTTATCAGCCAGGCCCTTCTGAGTCTTAGCATCTCTTTTGAGAAATCAGGTGTGATTCTGATAGTTCTACCTTTATATGTTACTCGATGTTTTTCCCTTGTGGCTTTTAATATTCTTTCTTTGTTCTGTATATTCAGTGTTTTGATTATTATGTGATGGAACAAATTTCTTTTTCGGTCCAATCTATTTGGTGCTCTATAACCTTCTTGTATGTTTATAGGCATCTCTTTCTTTGGGTTGGGGAAGTTTTCTTCTATGATTTTATTGAAAATATTTTCTGGGCCTTGGAGTTGGGAGTCTTCTCCTTCTTCTATTCCTATTATTCTTAGGTTTTATGTTTTCATAGTGTCCCAGATTTCTTAAAAGTTTTGTGTCAGGTACTTTTTAGGTTTAACATTTTCATTGTCCAATATATCAATTTCTGCAATTGTATCTTTAAGCCTGTGATTTTTCTCTTCCATCTCTTGTATTTTGTTGGTGATACTTGTGCCTGTAGTTCCTGATCTCTTCCTTAGGTTTTCTATCTCCAGGATCTCCCCCCGTTTTGTTTTATTTATTCCTTCTATTCCCATTTTCAGGTCTTGGACAGTTTAATTCATTTCCTTCACTTGTTTGATCATATTTTCCTATAATTCTTTAAAGGATCTATTCATTTAATTCGCCTGTTCAAATTTTCCTGTATTTCTTTAAGGGATTTAGTCATTTCTTCTTTTAAGGCTTTTATCATCATTATAGGGTTTTATTTAAGGTCATTTTCTTGTGCATCAGTTGTGTTAAGATATCCAGGGCATGCTGTAGTAGGATAGCTGTGCTTTGAAGGTGCCATAATTGCCGTGACTCTTGTTGATTGTATTCTTACAATGGCTTTTAGCCATCTGGTTGTCCCTAGCTGTTCCTGTTTGTTCCTGGTTCTGCATACTGTGGATGTTCCTGGTGCAATAGACTTGGATGCAGTAGGACTGGTAGAGGCCAATGGAGCAGTGTTTGGAAAATGGAGCTCAGGGAGACAGTACAAAGCTCAGGGCATCTGAGTGTGTCTCTGAGGACTCTGGTTGTTCTTAGTACAGCAGTCCTGGATGTTCATGGTGCAGCTGACCTTGTGGAGGTTGGTGGAGCAGTGGCCCTACAATGTATCAGGACTGGTGACCTCACAGGAAGCTTGGTCTAGATGGTGGCACACAGAGGGACAGCACCCAGCTCAGGGAATCCTGGTATGCCCGAGGGGACTGGGTGTTCAGGGGATTTGGTTTGGGGGGAGATGATATCTAACCTGGATATTCCTGGTGTATCAGGCATGGTGACTGCAGGTGCATCAGAGTCTGGACAATGGTGCTCTGGGGATAGCACTCAGCCTAGGGCATCTGGGCATGCCCTAGGGCACTGGGTGGGGAGGGGATTTGTAGGGGAAGGAGAGAGAAGGAATCCAACCTCCAGAGAAGCTTCATATTTCAGTAGATGGTAATTTACAAAGAGATCACAACTGCTCAATGTGTGGAAAGTGAGAGACTTTGGAGCACCCAGTCCTAAAAAGGATGTCTTTGTCAAACCCTTCTCATTAAGGCTCAGGAGCTATGCCAAAGAGGAAGGGTAAAGATTGTAAGAGCCAGTGGTGGTGGATGACTTCAAGGAAGCATGTCTTCTAGTCACAACAGGATTGATACATATTGGAACCCACAGAGACCATGAGACTGTTTTCATAAGACCCATACAAGTTCAATCAGACAAATTCCCAGCACTGAAAGGGGGAAGTAGGAACAAAATCCTACCCCTAACCAAGAAGCTCTTTGCAATTGATATCTTCTGAAAAAGAGAAATTCATTTGTCTCCAATAGCGTGTATCTGGGCACACCAACCACATTTAAGAACAGGCCCAGGCCCAGAAGTAGTTGACCAAAACAGACTCTATATTTATTTATTTAATTTATTAATGTGTGTGTATGTGTATGTGTGTTGGTTTGAATAAGAACAGCCCTCATTGGCTCATATGTTTGAATGTTTGGTCATCAAAGAGTGTCAAATCCCTTAACAGGGATTAAATGTGGCCTTGGTAGAGCAGGTGTGGCCCTGTTGTAGGAAGTGTGTCACTGGGGGTAGGTTTGGGTGTTTCAGTTCAAGTTGGGTCCTGTTTATACTCTTCCTGCTGCCTGTGGATTCAAATATAGAACTCAGCTTCTTCTCCAGCACCATGCCTGCCTGCCTCCATGCTCCCCACCATGATGATCATGGACTAAACCTCTGAAATGGTAAGCAAGCCCCAATTAAATGTTTTCCTTTATAATTTGCCTTAGTCATGATGTCTCTTCACAGCAATAGAATAAGAAAGCATTTAGTTGGGGTTTGCTTACCATTTCAGAGGTTTAGTCCATGATCATCATGGTGGGGAGCATGGAGGCAGGCAGGCATGGCACTGGAGCAGTAGTTGAGAGCTCATATCTAATCTTAAAGCTGTAGGCTGAGAAAGAGAGAGAAGAGAGAGAGACTGGGGATAGCATGGGCTCTTGAAACCTCAAGTCCACTCCTAGTGAAACATCTCCTACAACAAGGCCACACTTCTTAAATAGTCCACCAACTGGAAAACAAATATTCAAATATATGAGCCTATGGGGGCTATTCCCATTCAAATCACTACACTATAGTTTCATATAATTGGTGTCATATGAATAGTCACAATATGACTGCCTTCTTTGGTTCAGACTGATGGTTTTGAGATAAACATGTTTTTACATAGAAAAGTAATTTCTTTTTGTTACTGATTCCCATCAGGTATATCTTTCTAATCCATTTAACTAATTATTTTCAACCTGTCACACTAGCCAGTGAACTCAGTGCTTCCTACTTTATTGACAGCTGCTGAGTGTTGATTAAATGAGTCCAAGTGACACCAGTATGAAAATGTCCAGATGGCTGCACTGGCTACAGTTTTGATTTATCTGACAAATAAAAATGACATTTGAAAACTTATAATAATTGGGTAAAGTTGGACATGGTGTGACAATCAGAGCCAGTAGCGTGTTACTACTGTTATAGCAGGTGCATTGTTTTAAGAGTTTTTCCTTTTATAAAGGTCATTCTACTATTTCCCCTTTCAGATAATTTTTTTTCGTTATTTTTCATGCCACATTGGTGAATACAAAGTAATAATAATGTCATTTTTTTTGGCTTTTCAAAAATTCCGTGGCCTTTGCAAGTTGGCATGATACTTCCATGTTCTTTGGGAACATATGATTTTTTAATAAAAATATTAAGGATTTAACCATTGGTGGGAATACTTAAAAGATTGAATATATAAAACATTTAAAAATGAAGAAAACCACTCAGAATGCTACTTTGAAAAGCTATGGTCTATAACACCTAATTGCCAACTTGCCCAGCACACCTCTGTAATTGACTGAAAACTAAACTTCATACTTATAGGTCAGAGCTGGAGAGAAGCAAGCAAATACAAAAGAATCAACTGGGTAGAAGAGCAAGTATCAATCTTCTTAGCTAGAAGTTTGAAACTCTGAAATTGGCATAGACTAGGCCATAGACTTCCTACATATGGGTGATGAACTGCTTTCTCTCAACTTTTATGGTACCAATAAGCTCATGTACTGAGCATAATGTTTAAAATGCACCAAGATGCAAAAACAAAATTATAATCCACAAAATAGTATAAAATTGCATGCTAGAATTCCAGCAATTCTAAAGACATTTCTCCGCCCTGGTTTGGGGTGTGGCTATCTCGCCAAGACAACCCAGCCTAACAGCACAACCATGACCAGAGCCCACTGGGTGCCTGCACTGCAGGGGACAAGTGTCTGACTCAGAAGTTCACAAAGGGTGCTACCTTCAAGAACTCAGGGGTTAGGGTGCATGTTCTCTAAGAACCAGGGTGCAGTCAATTGCAGGTGGGCTGGAGCTATGCCAAAACTAATGCCCTTCCTGAGGAATAGATTAAGGTTCCTGTCACTGACAGGGTAAGGAAGAAACCTGGTGATTCTGGTAGTGCACTACCCATGAAGCATGATGGGGCCCCTGAAGCAACTCCACAGCTCTGACTGATGCCTAAGCCATAGGCATGTGCTGTATTTGATGGAATGTGGGGAGAAAACCCCAAACTCCAGCCACTCACTACCCTCTCTCCTGCACACAGGGCCAAAGATGGCTAGATGTCTCTGGTGTCAGCTTCAGTCCCAGGCTCACACTGCCATCAGCAAATACAAACACCATGCCTGCTGCTATCACATTGGTTACAGAGACATTTCTGTGTTTCTGTAACCAAAGACCTGGCAGAAACCACTGAAGAGGAAAAAGGTTTATTTTGGCTTGTGGTTTCAGTCCACTGTGGCAAGATCTCTCAGTTGGTATATTTGGGAGCTGCTGGTGGTGGCTTCCCACATGGCAAGGACCAGGGGACAGACAGATTGGGCCAGAAAGATAAGCAGTTATAACCTTCACAGATTTATCCCTAATGGCCCACCCTGAATCCACATCCTAAAGGCTTCAAAATGGTGCCAAAAGCTAGGGACTGAGTGAACATTCAAAGTGCAGTTCTCAACTACCTACACAGTTCCTTCTATCCTTCAGCCCAGTACCCACTGTCTGATCACTCGCTGCCATGGGGTTTTGTGGTGGAATATCACTGCCTCTCTCTGTGCAGCCTCCAGACCTGTGTAACTAAATGACAGGAAGATGAGTGAGTGCTTCAGGCTTCCTACCACCACCGGGGCTGTCAGTCTCAGAAACCCTTACACACACATGCAGATCCAGGATCAACTTTCTGATGGAAGTCTGGTTACTCAGTAGGGGCACCAAGCCCATTGTGGGAATAGCCACATGATGAGGATCCCACCCCCACACCTGCCTGCCCCACAAGTTGCTCAGTTGCTAGTGTCTCCACTTCGGTGAAGCATGTTAGGTCTCTCCAACACTATACAATCTGTTCTGGCCATCAGTCACAGTCAAAGAAACCATCAAAAAATACTAAGCTAGGGGAGCGAAGATGGCGGCGACCTACACTGACGCATTCTGAATGCGGGGAAAAAAGAGCCATAAAAAACACAGAGTTACTGGGCACTGTG
>CAJQZJ010009486.1:7605881-7630731 GCA_907164525.1 Lophiomys imhausi | reverse complement strand
AAAAAAAAAAATACTAAGCTAGAAACCAAGGCAACATTGTACAACAAAGTGAGACAAGAAGATATGTCTTCTAGAGAAAGTTGCTTACTATGAAAGCCACCCCAGACAAGTGGTAGAGATCCCTGATCCAGAAGCATGGTAGATATGGAAAGGGGAAAATGCAATAAGGTGATTCTACAGCAACAAATGCGAAATCGACATCGATAAAATGTCTGATGAAGAATTTTTAGAATGATTATAAAAAGGCTAAATGAGAGCCTGTGAAATACAGAAGAGTCAAAGGAGACTAGAATATAATGTACGATATGAATAATAAATTGAGCATGAAATACAGACTTGGACAGAGAACCAAATATCCCTGAAATGAAAAACTCAGTAAGTGGCCAGGGAGAGAGATCCCACAGTAGTTGAAGCTTCCACAAAGTCAATCTAGCAAGAGAAAGAAAATATAAATGAAAAGACATGTTAAAAAAAAAAACAAAAAGCAAAACAAAACAGAAAAACAAACTGGGTCTTTTGAAATGTCCCAGTCAGGCATAAGTTAAAAAAACAAAACAAACAAACAAAAAAACAAACAAAACAACAAAAGCAGGAGGGCACATTTGAGACCTTTGAGACATCATTAACAAAAAGATACATACCTAAGTATTTTAACATCTGCATAGAAATATGTATGTTCATGTTAGTGTGACAACATTTACAATAGTCAAGATGTTCATTAGCAAAATGTCCAACAATAGATTAAGAGGCCTGGACATATGGCTCAATTAGTAAAGTGCTTGCTGCCAAGCACAAGGACCCAAGTTCAATCCTAGAACCCACAAAACAACACTGAGCACAGCAACATACAACTGTAACCCTGGTACTACAGAGGGAGAGAGAGGGGGATTCCTGGGACTTATGGAGCAGAAAGTCTAGTTTAATCAACATGCCCTGGGTTCAGCAAAAGAATGTCTCAAAAAGTAGGGTATCAAGTGATTATAGATTGTTCTACTCCTCCAGTGTGGGATGCCTCCAAGTATCAGCCCCCTTCAGTTCATCAGTCACATGAGGGCTAAGAGCTTCCTATTGTACCGGGGGCATGCATGGCAGTTCCACTAGAGTGGAGTGTCCCACTAACAGGTAACTAAGTCCATGTTCCTGTTCTTTTGATTCTATTGATTGCAGGATGGTTATCCTGTACTATATGGCTAAAATCCAGTTATAAGTGAATAGATGCAATGTGCAATCTTTCTGGGTCTGAGTAAGCTCATTCATGATGAGCTTTCCTAGTTCTATCCATTGGATTTCAAAGTGCATGATTTCCTTGTTTCTGATAGTAGTATTCCATTGTGCAAATGTACCACAGTTTTTTAAATCCATTCTTCAGTTGAAGGACATCTTGGTTGTTTCCAGTTTATAGCTATTATAAATAAAGCTGCTATGAACATAGTTGAGGAGATGTCCTTGTGGTTTGGTGAGGAATCATTTGGATGTATACACAGGAGTGGTATAGCTAGGTCTTAGGGTAGAGCTATTCCAAATTTTCTAATATAGTGCAGGACTGATTTCCATAGTGGTTGTACAAGCCTGCACTCCCATCAGCAATGGGAGAGTGTTCCCCTTTCTCCACACCCTCACCAGCATGTGCTGTCTTTTGAGTTTTTGATCTTAGCCATTCTGACAGGTGTGAGATTTTACCAATGAAGACTCAGGAGCCAGATGCTGGGGTGAAAGCCTGCTAGCTCAGAGAGGCAGAGAAAGCACCCAGATAATCTTCCTATTCAGCTGAAAACCTTAGAGGAAAAAGCCCAGAGCAAAACAAAACAAAAAAACTGCTGCTGCTTCTTCTCCATGCTGTCTTAAATACCATCCAGTTCAACATCCCTCTGTTCTGCTAATCCTTGTCAGCTGGTTTCTTGATCTGCTTCTTGACCTAGGGTTAATTTTAATCCTGTGTACAGAAAACTCTTGGATTAAAGATGTGTGGTAGGACAGATCCACGTCACATGTACTTATTTACAGTAAAAAGAAAAGTTCTTGGATTAAAGGCAGAGTCATCCCATAATTAGAAGCAGTTAGTGTTCTTAGGCACTGAGCCATTTCTCCAGTTCCAGTCCACATTTCCCATAGAAAGTCTAAATGGATCTGCTTCTGGCACCTCCCTCATCAATTTGACTTTAGAGCAACCACACTGTCTACTGGCCATTTGAATATTCTAGATAATATTGGTATTTTATAAGAATGGATCCAAGAATTGTTGGAAAGCCTTGCCAGGGAATCATTAGTTCATCTGTGGGGCACATAACTTTTTATCTTTGATAGTATCGTGAAAGGTAAATGGGAAAAAAAAGCAAGTGGCAGGGGAAGAGAAGCAGAAAAAATGTCAAATTAGCACTAAGAGTGCTTAAAAAGGCCTTATTGTTTTCCTGCCTTGGACAATTTTACATGTGGATTTATCTTCTATGGAAAGGAGACAGCATGCAATTCATCAAGTGCAAAAGTGAAAACTCACAGTGCCTCGCTTTGTTTCCTTAGGGAAAGAATCCTAATATACCATTCTGAGGTGTGAGAATAACGGAGATGGAGGTGCACACCTGCTTTTGGCCCAAGGAGGTAAATATGGTGACAAAAGTGATTCCAAGATATGAGTTTGGAAGAGAGAGAAAAAGAGAGGGGGGTGTAAATGACAGTCTTGACTTAGAAATTTATCAACTAATCTGAAATAACACACCAGAGAAATCCAGAACAATGCTCATCCAAGTGTAGAAGAAAATAGCCTGAAATTTATGCAGATGAGAGAAGGAATTTATCGTCTTCTTTACCTGAAAGTTGTTACCATTCACTCTCCAGCATGAAGACAGTGTCCAGGGTCTGCAGAAATCTCCATTGTAGGAATTGTGGTCACAAATGAAACCCAGGGAGGTGAGCTGAGACACATTCTCATAGTGTCATTTGTAGTTAGCAGTCTTGGAATTCATTGGCTAGATAAGCACATGCAGACTGTAAAGAACGAGGAGACAGAGGCATAGGAGACCTCTCTGTAGCAACGGTTCCCCACCATAAGAGCTATGGCAGCACAGGGCCACAATGAAGGATCTTGTCTAGTGCACCAGCTGACAGCTAGGTTCAGTCCTAGGGGCAGACTGCTCCCTGAATCAACTTTGGATGCTTAGGATCCAGATGAACTGAGCTACCTTTCTGTATTTCTTGCAATAAATTTCTGTTTAAGTCAAGGTATACTCATTGATTTCTCATGTAAAAGCATCCTAACTGATACAGAAATGGCTGTCAGCATGTAGAGTCCTAAGAGAAAAAGGGAAGAATCTGAGACTGGTACCATGACCCTGTTGAGGTAAAAGGCAATGAAAATCTAACTAGAAGTGAGAGCTGGAAATGGTGAACTCCATCCCTCTTCAGACTGCAGAGGAGAAACAACTGATTTCTTCTTTCCTTGGCCATCAGAAGACTTGAACATTGAATGCTTAATGCCCTGGGCATGGTTTCCTCAACCTCTGCTCTACTAACTGACATTCATTATGGTGGGGTTGCCCTGTGCATTATGGGATATTTAACAACATACTTGGCTTTGTCCTTTAGATGCCAAAAGCACTCCTTCTGCCCCCACACACTTTTATGATAACCACTAATGCCAAATGGAACCCTGCTTCAAAACTATTGCCATGAAGAACATAAGGAAACTGATGATTCACAGGACTTTGTGGTGTGTGACTTAGTAAAGGATAACAGCACTCCCATCCTAGTCCAAAGGACAGAGAGAACCAGGGACTCTACCAGGGACTTTGCTAAACTCCTTTATCTCCCAGTGTGCACAGCAGTAAGAGCGAAAGGCCCATCTCTCACTTGAACCTGGCTCCCTACCCAATGAAGTCCTTGACGTGCAAATTGCTGCAAATGGAAGGCAGCTCAAGCTGGTGGCAAGCAGCTCTTGTGATCCACACTTCTGGAGTGGTGTGCTGAGCACTGCTGTTCAGCTGTCCAGTCTCTTGGGAGTTACCACTGCCCAGGTCAGGCCTGTAGCAAGGGCACATCCATGTGCAATGTCTGCTGATGTAGCCATTCAGGTGTCTGGAAACTGTAGGGAGTGAGATAAATTAAATTAGATTTAGATAATATATAGGGGTTTCTGATACAGTCTCTTAATTCGGGGCATGAAGATCAACTTGGCTGTGACCAATTAGCTTATCAGCTTGTGGACTAAAAACAGGAAACAAACAGGAGATTTAATGGACTGAAAACCAAGGTTGAAGTCAGGAAAAACAGAAAAGACTTAATGGACTGAAAAACAAGGTTGAAGTCAGGAAAACAGGAAAGACTCAATAGACTTGAAGAAACAAAGTATCTGGCCTGACATTGTTTTCAGCTGCTAAGTGGGCGGAGCCCAAATTAAGCTGAAACAGAGTTCCTCCTATTTAAGGACAGTGCATGGAGCCCAGAAAGAAGAGGCCCCTGATGCTAGAGAGCTCAGAGAGTCCTGCTGAAAAAAGTGCTGGCCATCAGTCGATGGCCAGATCTCCCTGAGGCAGAAAGAAGGTGGTGAGCAAAGAAAGCCTCAGCAAGACACCAAAAGGCCAAGGACTAAACCCTGTGGCTCAGCTTTTGCCTGGAGGGGTTTGATCTGTCCGAACAGTGGCCTAAAGGAAACTGTGCCTGGCTTTAAGGACTCTGAGGCAGAGCAGCTGAGTTCCTGATGTGAAAGAAGTAAGTTGGCCTGCAGATGGCTGGGGTCTCCCAGAGAGAAGAAAGCATGAAGCCTTATTTAAGGTGAGACTACAGTAACCAATTTACCCTGATGAACCTGCATCTGAGATATTCCAGAAAAAGGACTGCTAAGTGCATTAAAGAATCTACCACAGAGACTGTGTTCCTGACTGAGGACCTGCCCCAGAGACTGTATCCTTCTAAAAGGTTAGGAAAATAATTGTCAATAAGATTAGTGGTTAGGTTAAATGGGTTGTAGGAATTAGTAGGGTTAATAGTTAAGAAATTATTGGTATTTGTTATAAGTGAACATTGTTAATAAATAAACAAATAATAATTTTAAAAAGGTTGGTAACAGGAAACTCCCTTTGAACTCAGGAAGTTTGAAAGGGGACTGCCTCAGCCTCTCAGCTCTTTGTGGGATCAGCTAAGGCCTTGCTTTATTGTATTGCTGATAGATGTTGGTTGGTAAGTGAGCTCTACAGAGGAAGGAAACAGATTTAAAATATTTACCATTTTTCATACAAGGTTGCTCTAGTATGCCATGTGCTGAACCTTTCTCTGACCCCTCTACATGTTCTTTCCTTCCCATCTGTGAGATTTTTACAGAAATTTTTTATTAATTACTTAATTAATTTGCTTTACATCCAGATATCCCTCCCTCTTCTTCTCCTAGTCCCTCTGTCTCACCTCCCCTAACTGAGCATGGGCTAATGAAATCTGTGCTTTCCAATCTCTGTTTCTAAGGGATCCAACAAGCAATTCATATCAATTCAAATAAGTGGTTAAGTACCAGGAGAGAGGAATCTTCCATTCAGTGGAAAGTTCTCAGTTGATGTTCTTGCTGGGAAAACCCTTGTTTGGCATTCCAAGTGTTTAGAATTTATCCAGGATGACAGCAAAACAGTAAAGAATTTGAAGCAGATTCTACCAAGACTGAACACATTTTAGGAATGTTTTTCTGGACACAGAACACAGAATAAACTTAGGTGCCAAGATTCTGTTCTCATAGTCCATCTGGGACTTGATATGCTGGGAAGATGTGGTGGCTAGTTAGACACAGGGCTGCAGATGAGATGGATAGTCAGACAAGGCTGCAGGAGAGATGGGTAGTTAGACAAGGCTGCAGGAGAGGTAAGATCCCAGTGTTTAGGAGGCTGATTTTATTAGTTCATGCAGAGAATGAGAAGGAAGACAGATTTTGATGATAACAATTTTAAAATACTCACACAGGTCCTTTAGTGAAAGTATGATGTAACTAAGGCAATATAACTAGAAATATATTGGCAGATTTTCTATACAAGGCATTGATAGTTCCTATCTTAACTCTAAAGTAAAAGACATTTTATGTTTATTTCAGAAGTGATCAAGTCTTCAGGGGTTATATAAATATAGATTTTGGATTTTTTTTTTGGTTTGATTTTATTTGTTGAGACTGTCTTATATAGTAATGACTAGCCTCAAACTTGCTATGTAGCTGAGGATGACCTTGAACCCCTGACCCTTTTTGTTCCATATCCTGAGTTCTGAGATTACAAGCACATACTACCAAATTGAGATCTCAAAAAAGATCATATTTTTAAAAAACGTTTCTCTGGTCATCCTGTCTAAAGAGCATAAAAGTTTTGTTCGATTGTATTTGCTTTGCAAATAAATCTCCCTCTCTGTCCTACCACAGCAAACATACCACACTGATAGGTTTATCTGTGGATTAGCTGGTAAATGAAATCAGGTTGTATGTGACCTGAAGATACTCTGGAGCTGCATGATCTCATGAGAAGACAGGCTTGTAGGAATGAGTTCAGGAGGTCATGGTGAGCCCTGCTTTTCTCCAGTGTGTAGGGAAGATACGGAACACCCTGAGACACAGAAGAATAATGCAAACAGAAATGAGAGTATTACCTACATCCAAGAGTATCTGATAAGTCATCAACAAAAATGCCATGAGGAAAATCTACTGTTTTGCCTTTGATTTTGAAAGGAAATGGAAAATAGAAGTAGGTTGTACATCATATGAGAGAGGATGGAGCAGATGCAGACAGGCAAGCACATGGACAGCCCATCGAGGAGAACTGGATGATTAATACACTACAAACAGGTTGGGACAGCATGATTTATCTCCATCTCAGAATGGAAACCTACGAGGCAGAAAATGAGGTTAACATGAAAAATGTAGGAATCTTGACAAATAGCAGAATAATAGATAATCTATGTTTAAAGTAAGGACATAAATTAAGAGAAAGAACCAAAATTCTTCTCATACAGAATTCAAGAATCTTCTAAAGAAATTCTAAACAAGCAAGCAGAGTTTGAACACCTCCTCAGAAAATAAAGTCTTTCTTAACACCATAGAGCTAGAATGAAATAATCAATCCCTCTCACTGTTCAGTAAAATGATGCTTTATTAGAGACAGAACCAAGACAGGAAATGTAAGCTACTAAGATTCTCTTTATGGAAGACATAGAAATTTTCAGCCTTCTCCAAAAAATAGTTACAGTTGGCCACTGAGTCATGGCATAAATTAAATAAAAATAAATTAGGACCAAATTTACAATTTATCAATATTCCTATATCAATATTAATGTCCAAAATAAAAGATTGTTTATCTGGATGCACCCACAATGAGAAGTGATTATTTGACTTCACAAGACGCAAAATCAGTAGGTGTTCCATTGAACTTTGATTTTGCCCTATGCCAGAAATGTGCCAAATTCTCAAGATTCTGAACCATGGATCTCCTGAAGCACTAAGTGGTAATTTCCTATATATCAGGTTCACAACTAATGATTGGTCATTGGAACCTACCCCTGTTGTAAGTCAATAAATATCTCTATTTGTTTCCACAGGTAGAAAGGGCTCAGAGGGGCCAATTATGAGAAGAGCTGTCAAGAGTAAGATTAGAGGGCTGGAGAGATGGTTCAGAGGTTAAGAGCACTGGCTATTCTTTTAGAGGACCTGTGTTCAATTCCTGGCAACTGCATGGTGGCTCACAAACATCTATAACGAGATCTGGTGCCCTCTTCTGGTGTGCCTGCATACATGTGGGCAGAACTCTGTATGTGTATGTAAATAAATAAATAAACAAACAAACAAAAACATATTCTTTAAAAAAGAAAAGAAAAGAATAAGATTAGCACATGGTCAGACTTCTGATGGCCCTAATTGAAAGAGAACAATGTGTTTCATGTGCTAGGGTGTAACAGCAAGTAATGTTTTCCATAGTGGAACATGAGCAGAAATATCCAACTCCCTTAGTCCAATTTCTCAAGTCGAAGTTCCACATTTCTGAAAAAAGTAAACAGCTAAATTTCACTATGTTAACATTATTTATTAACTGAAACCTTTTTTGTAAAAACCAAGAGCCGACTTGTGGGCATATTTTATTTCCTTATGAGACATAAATACCTTCTAGATTTAATTTCATAATGTAAAACTTTATTGACAGTGTACAGTTAAAAAGTATACAGCTGAATGAATTTTCACAAATGAATACTATTATATAATTTTTTTTTCATTTCCAGCAGACAGGTTCTTGCTATGTATTGTCCCCAAACCCCTAGGCTAAAGCGATCATCCTGCCTCAGTCCCCAGAGTAAGGGGGACTAAAAGTAAGTGTGTGTGTGTGTGTGTGTGTGTGTGTGTGTGTGTGTGTGTGCATATGTGAGTTATGGGATTGAGTTTGAGGTGGACAGGAATGAAGGGTTACGGGGTCTCTGCAAACACCATGGTCAGTAGGTGTTTCTGTGTGAGGAAAGAAAGAAATCTGGCTCAACATGACTCAGTAGCCAGTGTTGGTTCAAACTTTTACTGACACTGTGTTGATGGTTTAGTGTTAAGTATTCTAAATGTTAATTGGTCCCTTTTGCTGTCTGTTACTTATGTTGACTCTGATTGGTTAAATAAAATGCTGAGGCCTGAGATTGGGCAAAGACAGAGAAAGGTGGGACTTCTTGGGATTAGAATAGGAAGCCTGCACTTTAGACAGAGGATTAAAGCATTCCAGCGAGCCACAGGGAGATTAATTCATTCCAGCCAGGAACAGCAGGAAGGAGGCACACACCATGGGGTAGATGCAAGAGGATCATTCTAGATGGCCTGGAACATTGGCTAGTGTGGAGAATGGCAGTCCAAGGGGACATATGTATATATGGGGTCATATTTGGGTAATAGAATTAAGACCTAGCTTAGATGGGCTAGGATTTCACAATTCAGGCCAAGGCTTGTTAAAATCCACATGGTGTCTGTGTGTACTCATTTATAATGGATGGTTAAGGATTAGCCACCAAAACAATTAACAATAATATAAATACTGGTAAACAATTTAATTAATCATTTCTACAAATGGCACCAAATGTAATTTAACTATTTTTTTTCAATACTGTGTAGTTTGTTTTAGGCATATTTAAGCACAGCACAATTTGGAAAAAAGTTTCTTGATGATAATTATATCAATCCTGTGTGTACAACAAAGCTTAAGACATGTTTACACTGAATCTCTTTACAAAGTACATATGGCTTCTTCTGTAATTATGGGTTCTATTGGTTCAGAAACAATGCTCAAGATAAAGGTCTAGGGAGAATGACTGAGATGAACTTAAACGGCTGTGGGAGTCAGGAGTGGCCTGGCCTATAGATAGCACAGAAGTCTCTTAGCACATGTGGCATTGTCCGTAAGAATGGTGTATTAGTTAGGGTTTCCATTGCTGTAAAGAGACACCATGACCATGACAACTCTTGTAAGGAAAACATTGAATTGGGACTGGCTTCCAGTTTCAGAGGCTTAATCCATTATCATCATGGTAGGAAGCATGACAGCATCCAGGCAGTCATGGTGCTGGAGGAGCCAAGAGTTCTACATCTTGATCTTCAGGCAACAGAAGGAGACTCTGTGATTGGGCATATCTTGAGCATATATATATATATCCTGTATGCCTCTACACTGTATGCCTCTACAGTGACACACTTCCCCCAATAAGATCACACCTTTTCCAACAAGGCCACACCTCTTAATAATACCACTCCCTGTGGCCCAGCATTCATTGTGAGTCTATGGGGGCCGTAACTATTCAAACCACCACATTCCACTCCCTGGTCCCTATAGGTTTATACTCATAACATAATGCAAAATGCATTTAGTCCAACTTCAATAGTCCCCATAATCTATCACAGTCTTAACAATGTTTGAAAGTCTAAAGTTCAAAGTCTCTTCTGAGATTCATGAAATCTCTTAACTGTAATCACTTATAAAATAAAAATTAAAAACCATATCACATACTTCCAACATGTAGTTGTTGGTGTTCCTTATAAATTATTTATTAATAACTCTAAATACCTTCTAACCCACCAACCTGAGGTACAGAAGGAAGGATACTTCTCAGACCTGATTCCTTGGAGTAACTTGTCAGAAAATGCCAAAGGGAACAAACACAGCAATCAGCAGTAGCCCAGTGGTCACCCTGTTATTGCGATGGCAGTTGCCACACACTATCACCACCCCCTCTCCCCACCACTTGGAGTTCTTTAAATCAGCTTAACTCCCTTGAAGCAGGTGATGTATTGAGCAGCCTAGGAGCTGGCTGTCACTGCACCCTTACTTTGGCCTAGGTACAGGCCATTGGTGCACCCTCCCCTTGGGCTCCTGGCTTCTTCCATCCATCTGGCCCTGACAAATCCATGGAGCAGGTGCTGCCTTCTGTGGGGCCTCAGTCTCCAGTGTGGCTTTTCACCTGGGCTATGCCAAATCTGGGCTCCACTCGATCCCAGCAAGTCTCAGCAACAACCTTTGTCTAGAGACTTTCAAAGTGAAGCAGCAATGAGCAGTGTTGAGAAGCAATACCAAGCAAAAAGTTCTCTCAAGTTTCTAGGCCTTCCTTTGTATATAGTGTCTCTAATTATGCACCAGGATGTTTTCTCATTGGCCAACCTTATGTTCTCTCCAGAGGTGCACCTGTTGACCAAGACCACATGCTTTCCCAGGTGTTCCCCATAGGTGCCAGTCATTAGGCTGATTTTGTATGCCCCTTTTATGAGTCTGGTTTTCCAGCAATATATCAAGGACTCCCACAACACTTACATATTCATTCAACACAAAGAAATCTAAGCCTCCACTACATACAATGGCACAAGAGATACATTACCATTCCAAAATGTAGGGTTCTACCCACCAAGAAACAATGCTCAAGATAAAGGTCTAGGGAGAAAAAGTCTGGAATGAATTTAATAGCCTGGGAGATTAGGTGTGGCTGCCCCTATAGCTATCCCAGATCACCAGGCTATTAACTACAGCCACTCCCAGCTTTCCAGGTAGAAAATAGCTATACATCTCTTCTGTTGTTTAACATCTCTGCATGTTTAACATTCCCAGATTCCCTAGTGTTTATCTGTGAGCACAAGGACCTCATGCCCTCTACAAAATGTGGAGAGGAACCTTAAGATAAAAAAAAGATACTACAGGCCACTGGCAGATAGAACATAATTTATCCTGGGCAACAGCATGCAGCCATGATGCCAAGGACATTTTATAGATTGTCATACAAAAGTGACTTCTTATCACTCACAACGAGTTCCTTAACAGCCATGTTATTACTTACTCATAGTTCCTTGATCATCAGGTAGCAGCCATCTTAACTAACTCGTTTCACACATTCACATCATCCCCATAATGTCTAAAGCCTTTGTTTGGTCCTTGCAGCTTTTATTTTCTTAGTATGCCTCTAAAACTGGCTTGTGACAAATCTCCATTAGTTTACAGCACTAGGGCTTGAAGCTAGGGTCTTGGGGATGGTAGGCACATATTATACCGCTGAGCTACATCCCCATTTATTAACAAGCTTTTTACCCAAAAGCCTGTTAATAATTTTCTTTATCTAAGAAATGTAACACAATCAGGTCCCCAAAAACATCTGTGCTCATCAGCAATACAACAAAATTAGTTACGTCTGTTTTTGATCATCCTACGAATGGAATCACACAAATGTATATATTGTTGCTTTGAGCCTCTCATTAACCACACATGTATAAGAACCATTCAAACAGGCCCACGTAGTTGTCATTTGTTCGTTTTCACTATTGCATGGTGTCCCACTGGTTACAGACATCTGTTGTTTTCAATTTTTGACAGGAAAAATTATTGCCATATTTACTTTTTTTGTGACCATGTGGGAGTCATTTTGCTCTTATTCAGATTTATTAGAAGTGTTTTTTTAGAATTCCGGAATTTAAAAGAATCTCTCTTTTGAGTATATCTTCTTCTTATGGTCTATATTTTCACAATATATCCTTTACATGTTTTAAGTACACATGAATATTATATCTGATGTATAAATCTAGGAATAGAACTATCAATACATATTGAGCAACAATTCAGTGTTTGAATCATCATTCACTTTCTTTGAGATGTATTAAGTACTTCATTTCTTTCTTAATCAATTTTATGATCATAGACACTTTGAGAAGAAATCATAATTTATGGTGAAAAACTGACCACAATTGATAGATCTGGGTGATAGATAGAGGGATTTTTTTTGTTTGATTCACTTCATTTCTATGAATGTTTTCAATTCTTTGTAACATAATTTTAAGCTTCTAGAGTTGAAAACCATGACTTGCATATATTTTATTAATATGTTTTCATCTACCCAATTTATCTAAAATCTTAAAAAGCCAATGCATCATCACTAACATAAGTGAATACAACTTAAATCATATTTTTGAAGGGAAATAATGTGCTCCAGTTTTATCTTTGAAGACACTTCAAATGCTTTTTAGAATAAAGAGGCTGTAAGAAAAATACTTAAATTGCTTAAACATATAAAATTTTAAAAGTATAAAAACACTAGACTCTCTCACCTTCTTAAAAAATCAAATCTTCAAATTCTTTTTAAAAACTTAACCTATTCCCAAAATAGATACCAGCACTAACAATAATTTCATGTACAATTTCTTGGTTCAATTTCCATGCTAGACACCATTAGAGTGCATGGCACTCCCATCAGAATGTGGGCTCCATTGGACTTACCTTGTGCTCAGAATGCTAGCCAAATGCTGGCACATATTTTGTGCTCAGTAAATAGAATAGTTACGCACTGCATTACACCAATTACTAGTTCCCTCACTAACTTATGGTGAGGCTTAAAGAGATGAAAGTCAATGCCTTGTGTAAATTAAATATCTGCTTGGTGATCACCTACCCAAAGTGATAAGGAAGCTCTCCTCATCTTTTCTCAAAGAAATGTTCTTTTTTTTTTTAGTTTATTTTTTTCAAGTTATATCTCAATCACAGCCCCCTCTCTCCTCCCCTCCCAGTCCCACCCTTCCTCCCTCTTTCCCATCTCTGACATCTCTTCCTTAGGTGAGGGGAGCCCCTACATATAAATCCCCTTCAGTTCATCAGTCACAAGAGGGCTACAAGCTTCCTCTTGGAGTGGGGCCTGATATGGCAGCACAGCTAGGGTAAGATGTTCCACTAACAGGCAACAGGGTCCATGACCTGCTGCTGGATGGAGTTTTTCATAGGAGTTATGGTAAGTTCCCATCTCTTTGGGTCTGTGGATTATAGTAGGATGGTTGTCCTGTACTATATGGCTAAAATCCACTTATAAGTGAGTACATACCATGTGTATCTTTCTGGGTCTGGGTTACCTCACTCAGGATGAAATTTTCTTGTTCCATCCATTTGGTTGCAAATTGCATGATTTCCTTGTTTCTGAGTGGTATTCCATTGTGTACCATGTACCACATTTAAAAAAATATATTCTTCAGTTGAAGGACATCTGGGTTGTTTCCAGTTTCTGGCTATTATGAATAAAGCTACTATGAACATAGTTGAGTTGATGTTCTTGTGGTTTGGTGGAGAATCTTTTGGATATATGCCCAGAAGCTGTATGGCTGTGTCTTGAGGTAGAACTATTCCCAACTTTCTGAGGTATTGCAAGCTTGATTTCCAAAGTGATTGTACAAGTTTACACTCCCACCAGCAGTGGAGGAGTGTTTGCTCTTTACCACATTCTCACAAGCCTGTGCTGTCACCTGAGTTCTTTATCTTAGCCATTCTGATGGATATAAGAGGGAATCTCAGAGTCATTTTGATTTGCGTTCCCTGATGAATAAGCATGTTGAGCATTTTTTCAAGTGCCTCTCAGCCATTAGAGATTCCTCTTCTGTAAATTCTCAGTTTAGATCTGTACCCCATTTTTTGATAGGATTATTTGGTTTGTTGGTGTTTAATTTCTTGATTTCTTTACATATTTTTGATATTAGCCCTCTGTCGAATATGGGGTTGGTAAAGATCTTTTCCCAATCTGTAAGTTTTATTCTAATGACAGTGTCCTTTCACTTACAGATGCTTTTCAGTTTCATTTATTAATTGTTGATCTTAGTACCTGTGCTATTGGTGTTCTGTTCAGGAAGTTGTCTTCTGTGCCAATGAGTTCAAGGCTAGTCTCCACTTTGTCTTCTGTTAGATTTAGTGTGTCCAGTTTTACATTGAGATCTTTGATTCATTTGGACTTAAGTTTTGTGCAGGGTGATAAATATGGGTCTACTTGCATTATTCTATGTGTTGATTTCCAGTTAGACCAGCACCATTTTAAAATGCTTTCCTTTTCCCATTCTATGCTTTTGACTTCTTTGTCAAATAACTAAGTGATCATAGGTGTGTGGGTTTATTTCTGGGTCTTCAATTCTATTCCATTGATCAACCAGTCTGTTTTTATGCCAGTACCATCCTGCTTTTATTATTATTGCTCTGAGTACAGCTTGAAATCATGGATATTGATACCTCCAGATGTTCCTTTATTATACAGGATTGTCTTGGCTATTATGGGATTTTTTTTTGTTTGTTTCTTTGTTTTTCTATATGCAATTGAGAATTGTCCTCTCAATGTTTGTAAAGACTTGTGTTGGTGTTTTGAGAGGGATTGCATTGAATCTGTATATTGTTTTCAGTAGGATGGCCATTTTTATTATGTTGATCCTACCTATCCATGAGCATGGGATATCTTTCCATCTTCTGATAACTTCTTCAATTTCTTTCTTCAGGGACTTGAATTTCTTGTCATACAGGTCTTTCATTTGCTTTGTTAGAGTTATCCCCAAGTGTTTTATATTATTTGTGGCTATTGTGAAGGGCGTTGTTTCCCTTTCTCAGCCCATTTATCTTCTGTGTAAGGAAGGGCTACTGATTTTTTAGAATTAATTTTTAATCCAGCCACATTGCTGAAGTAGTTCCTCAGCTGTAGGAGTTCTCTCATAGGATTTTTGGGGTCATTTATGTATACTATCATATCATCTTTGAATAGGGATACTTTGACTTCTTCCTTTCCAATTTGTATTCCCTGATCTCCTTTAGTTGTCTTATTGCTCTATCTAGAACATAAAGCACTATGCTTAACAGATGTGGAAAGAGTGGGAAGCCTTGCCTTATCCCTGATTTTAGTGGAAATGCTTTAAGTTTCTCTCTATTTAGTTTGATGTTGGCTACCGACTTGTGGTATATTGCCTCTCTTATGTTTAGGTATGGTCCTTGTATGGCTGATCTCTCCAAGATTTTTAATATGAAGAGGTATAGGATTTTGTCAAATGCTTTTTCAGCATCTAATGATATGACCCCATGCAGTTTTTTTCCTCTCAATTTGTTTGTATGATGAATTACATTGATAGATTTTCATACGTTGAACCATCTCTGAATCCCTGGGATGAAGCCTACTTGATTAAGACATATGATACTTTTGATGTGTTCTTGGATTTGGTTAGCAAGTATTTTATTGGGTATTATTGCATCCATGTTCATAAGGGAATTTGGTGTGAAATTCTCTTTCTTTGTTGGGTCTTTATGTGGTTTAGATATCAGGATGACTGTAGCTTCATAGAATGAGTTTTGCAGTGGTCCTTCTTTTTCGATTTTGTGGAAAAGCTTGAGGAGTATTGATATTTGCTCTTCTTTGAAGGTCTGGTAGAATTGTGTGCTGAAACCATCTGGTCCTGGGCTTTTTTAAAATTTTTTTATTTTTATTTTTTGGTTGGGAGACTTTTATTGGCTGCTTCTATTTCCTTAGGGCTTACAGGACTGTTTAATTTGTTAACCTGATCTTGATTTAACCGTGGTTTGTGGAATCTTCAAGAAAATTGTCCATTTCACTTAAGTTTTGTGGAGTACAGATTTTTGAAGTAAGACCTAATGATTCTTTGGATTTTTTCGATGTCTGTTGTTATTTCCCAATTTTCATTTCTGATTTTGTTGTTTTGGATATTTCCCTCTGCCTTTTAGTTTGTTTTGCTAAGGGTTTGTCTAATTTGTTGATTTTCTCAAAGAACCAGTTCCTGGTTTCTTTGATTCTTTTTGTTCGTTTTGTTTTTATGTTATTGATACCAGTCCAGAGTTTGATGATTTCCCGCCATCTGCTCCTCTTGGGAGTGTTTGCTTCTTTTTTTTTTTTTTCCTGGAGCTTCTAGTTGTGCTGTTAAGTTGCTAATAAGATCTGTCTCTAATTTCTTTTTGAAGGTGCTTAGTGCTATGAACTCTCCTCTTAGCACTGCTTTCATTGTGTCCCATAAGTTTGGGTATGCTGTGCCTTCATTTTCACTGAATTTTAGGAACTCTTTGATTTCCTTCTTTATTTGTTCCCTGACCCAGTGGTCATTGAGTAGAGAAGTGTTCGGTTTCCATGAATGTGCAAGCCTTTTGTTATTTCTGTTGTTGTTGAAGTCCAGCTTTACTCCATGATGATCTGATAAGATACAAGAGGTTATTTCAATTTTCTTATATCAGTTGAAGCTTGCCTTGTGACCAACTATATGATCAATTTTCGAGAAGGTTCTGTGAGTTGCTGAGAAGAAAGGTATATTCTTTTATGTTTAGGTGAAACGTTCTATAGATATTTGTTAGGTTCATTTGGTTCATGACTTCTGTTAGTTTCATTATTCCTCTGTTTGTTTTCTGTCTCGGATGACCTGTCCATTGGTGTGAGGGGGGTGTTGATGTCTGCCACTATTAATGTGTGGGGATCAATGGTTGGTTTAAGATTTAGTAATGTTTGTTTCATAAATGTGGGTGCCCTTGTGTTTGGGGCATAGATGTTAAGATCAAGATGTCATTTTGATGAATTTTTCCTTTGATAAGTATGCAGTGTCCTTCCCTATCTTTTTTATTAATTTTCATTGAAAGTCTATTCTATTTGATATTAGGATGGCTACTCTAGCTTGCTTCTTTGGTATGTTTGTTTGGAAAACCTTTTTCCAACCCTTCACTCTGAGGCAAAGTCTGTTTTTATTTGCAAGGTGCATTTCTTGTATGCAGCAGAGTGATAGGCTCTTGTTTATGGATACATTCTGTAAGCTTGTGCCTTTTCATTGGGGAGTTCAGTTCATTGATGTTGAGGTATATTAATGACCATTGAGTATCATTTCCTGTTATTTTAATGTAGGTGTTGGCAGTATATTTATGTGTTTGTTTTCTTTTGGTTTTGCTGCAGTGGGATTTTTTTCTGTAGTTTTTTGGGGGGGTGTTTATCTTTTTTGGATTGGAGTTTTCCTTCTAGGATCTTCTGTAGGGCTGGATTTGTGGACAGTTATTGTTTAAAGTTAGATTTGTCATGAATATCTTGTTGTCTCCATCTATGGTGATTGAAAGTTTTGCTTGGTATAGTAGTCTGGACTGATATTTGTGGTCTCCTAGAACCTGCAAGACATCTGCCCAGACCCTTTTGGCTTTTAGAATTTCTGAAGAAACATCAGATGTGATTCTGATGGATCTGCTTTTATTTTTTTTTATTATCTTTTTATATGTTACTTGGCCTTTTTCTCTTGCAGCATTTAATATTTCTTTGTTCTGTACATTTAGAGTTTTGATTATTATATGGCAGGAGGAATTTCTTTTCTGTTCTAACCTATTTGGTGTTCTGTAAGCCTCCTGAATGTTTATAGGCATCTCTTTCTTTAGGTTTTGGAAATTTTCTTCTATGATTTTGTTGAAAATATTTTCTGGTCTTTGGAGTCAGGAATCTTTTCTTTCTTCTACTGCTATTATTCTTAGGTTCTGTCACTGAGTCCTTTATTTTGGAATGTTTTGGGTGAATGATTTTTTTTTTTTTTTTAGATTTCACATTTTCTTGAACAGATGTACAGATTTCTTCATTTGAATCTTGCATGCTTGAGATTCTGTTTTCCATCTATTGTATCCTATTGGTGATGTTTGTGCCTATAATTTCTGTTGTCCTTCCTAGATTTCCCACCTCCAGGATTGTGTCTGCTTCTGCTTTCTTTATGTCTCCATTTCCAATTTCAGGTCGTGAACCATTTTATTAATTTCCTTCTCTAACTTGGTTGTTTTTTTTTTTATTACTTCAAGTTACATCTCCATCGTAGTGTCCTCTTTCCACACCTCTCAGTCTCGCCCTCCCACCCTCTACCCCCTATCCCTTCCATCCCACTCCTCTGGAGTGGAGTGTCCCTACATAACAGTCCCCCACCCTAGTTCAGCAATCATATGAGGACCATACACTGGGGCCATATAAGGCAACACCACTAGGGCAAAGTGCCTCACTGACAGGAAAAAAAAGTCTGTGTTCATGTTCCCTTTGGTTCACTCGTTGTAGTATAGTTATCCCATACTATATGGCTACAATCTGACTATAAGTGAAGAGATGCCATGTGCATCCTTCTGGGTCTGTGTTAGCTCACTCAAGATGAGCTTCTCTAGTTCCAACCATTTGACTGCAAATTGCATGATTTCGTAGTTTCTGATAGCTGAGTAGTTTTCCATTGTGTAGATGTACCACAGTTTTTTAATACATTCTTTGGTTAAGGGACATCTGGATTGTTTCCAGTTTCTAGCTATTACAAATAAGACTTCTATGAACATAGATGAGGAAACTTCCTTGTGATTCAGTGAGGAGGAATCATTTGGATGTATACCCAGAAGTGGTATGGCTGGGACCCAGGCAGAGCTATTCCAAGTTTTCTAAGATATCGCCAAACTGATCTCCATAGTGGGTGTATAAACCTGCACTCCCACCAGCAATGAAGGAGGGTACCCCTTTCTCCACAACCTCACCAGCATGTGCTGTCATATGATCTTTTGATCTTAGCCATTCTGACAGGTGTGAGATGGAATCTCAGAGTCATCTTGAGTTGCATTTCTCTGATGATTAAGGATGCTGAGCACTTCTTCAAGTGTCTCTCAGCCATTACGAATTCCTCCTTTGTGAATGCTCTGTTTAGCTCTGTTCCCTATTTTTTGATTGGATTATTTGGTTTCTTGGCATTTAATTTCTTGAGTTCTTTGTAAATTATGGATATTAGCCCTCTGTCAGATGTGGGGTTGGTGAATATTTTTTCCCAATCTGTAGGTTGCCATTTTGTTCCAATGACAGCATCTTTTGCCTTACAGAAGCTTTTCAGTTTCATGAGGTCCCATTTATTGATTGTTGGTCTTAGAGCCTGAGCTGTTGGTGTTCTGTTCAGGGATTTGTCACCTGTGCCAATGAGTTTGAGGGTTTTTCCCACTTTCTCTTCCATTAGATTTAGTGTGTCTGGCCTTATGTTAAGGTCTTTGATCCACTTGGACTTAAGTTTTGTACAAGGTGATAAGTATGGGTCTAATTTCATTCTTTTACATGTCAACATCCACTTGAACCAGCACCATTGTTGAAGATGCTGTCCTTTTCCATAATACGGTTTTGGCTTCTTTGTCAAAAATTAAGTGACCATAGGTGTGTGGGTTCATTTCTGGGTCTTCAATTCTATGTTCATGAGGGAGAATGTGTGGTTTAGGAATCAGGGTGACTGTGGCCTCATAAAATGTGTTTGGCAGTGTTCTTTCTGGTTCTATTTTGTGGAGGAGTTTGAAGAGTATTGGTATTAGCTCTTCTTTGAAGGTCTGGTAGAATTATGTGCTAAAACCATCTGGCTCTGGGCTTCTTTTCGTTGGGAGATTTTTAATGACTGTTTCCATTTCCTTAGGGATTATAGGGATGTTTAATCTGTTAACATGGTCTTGATTTAGCTTCAGAAGGTGGAATCTATCCAAAAAATTGTCCATTTCGCTTAGGTTTTCAAATTTGGTGGAGTATAGATTTTTAAAGTAGTACCTAAGGATTCTCTGAATTTCCTCAATGTCTGTTATTATTTCTCCCTTTTCATTTCCGATTTTGTTGATTTGGGTTTTTTCCCTCTGACTTTTAGTTAATTTGGCTAGGGGTCTGTCTATTTTGTTGATTTTCTCAAAGAACCAACTCTTGGTTTCATTGATTCTTTGTATTGTTCTTTTTGTTTCTATGTTGTTGATTTCAGCCCTAAGTTTGATGATTTCCTGACTTCTGCTCCTCTTGGGAGTGTTTGCTTTTTTTTCCAATTCATCCAGTTTAGCTGTTAATTCGCTAATATGAGCTGTCACAATTTTCATTTTGAAGGTGCTTAGTGCTATGAACTTTCCTCGTAGCACTGCTTTCATTGTGTCCCATACGTTTGGGTATGTTGTGTCTTTATTTTTGTTGGATTTTAAGAAGTCTTTGATTTCCTTTTTGATTTCTTCCCTGACTCAGTAGTCATCCAGTAAAGAGTTGTTCAGTTTCCATGTGTGTGTAAGCTTTCTGTTGTTGTTGAAGTCCAACTTTATTCCATGGTGGTCTGATAAGATACAAGGGGTTATTTCAATTTTCTTGTATCTGCTGTGGCTTGCTTTGTGTCTGGCTATATGGTCGATTTTGGAGAAGGTTCCGTGCAGTACTGAGAAGAAGATTATTCTTTTGTGTTTGGTTGAAATGTTCTGTAGATATTTGTTAGGTCCATTTGATTCATGACCTCTGTTAGACTCATTCTTTCTCTGTTTGGTTTTTATCTTGATGACTTGTCCATTGTTATGAGTGAGATGTTGAAGTCTCCCACCACTAATGTATGGGGATCGATGTATGATTTAAGCTTTAGAGAGTTTCTTTTCCAAATGTAAGTGCCTTTGTATTGGGGCATAGATGTTCAATATTGAGATGTCCTCTTGATGAACATTTCCTTTAACAAGTATGTAATGCCCTTCTCTATCTTTTTGATTAAGTTCAGTTGGAAGTCTATTTTGTTTGATATTAAGATAGCTACTCCAGCTTGCTTCCTGGGTCCATTTGCTTGGAAAACCTTTTCCCAGCGTTTTACTCTGAGGCAGCATTTATCTTTGTTAGTGAGATACATTTCTTGTATGCAGCAAAATGATGGGTGTTGTTTATGGAACCAATCTGTAAGCCTGTGTCTTTTTATTGGAGATTTGAGTCCATTGATGTTGATGGATATTAATGACCAAAGGTTGTTATTTCCTATTATTTTGGTGTAGGTGGTGGTTCTGTGTTTCTTTTGGTTTAGCTACAGTGGAGTTTTTGTTTCCTCTGTTTTCTTGGGTGTAGTTATCTTCTCTGGGCTGGAATTTTCCTTCTAGGATCTTCTATAGGGTTGGATTTGTGGATAGATAATGTTTAAATTTGATTTTTTTTCATGGAATATCTCATTTTCTCCATCTATGTTGATAGAGTTTTTCTGGGTATAGTAGTCTGGCTAGGCAGCTATGTTCTCTCAGGGCTTGTAGGACATCTGCCTACACCCTTCTGGCTTTTAAAGTTTCTGAGAAGTCGGTGTAATTCTGATGGGTCTGCCATTATATGCTACTTGACCTTTTTCTCTTACAGCCTTTAATATTCTTTCTTTGTTCTGTACATTTGGAGTTTCAATTATTATGTGGCGAGAGGAGTTTCTTTTCTGATCTAATCTGTTTGGTGTTCTGTATGCCTCTCGGAATTTTATTGGCATCTCCTTCTTTAGATTTGGGAAGTTTTCTTCTATGATTTTGTTGAAGATGTTTCCTGGACCTTGGAGTCAGGAGTCTTCTCTTTGCTCTATGCCTATAATTCTTAGGTTCCATCTTTTCATTGAGTCCTTGATTTCTTAGATGTTATGAGTGAGAACTTTTTTAGCTTTCTCATTTTATTTGGTTATTGTACTGATTTCTTCCATTGAATCTTCCACACCTGTGAGCCTGTCTTCCATCTCTTGTATCCTATTTTTGATACTCATGTCTGTAGTTCCTGTTCTCTTCCCTTGATTCTCCACTTCCACTCTTATCTCTGATTGTGTTTTCTTTATTGCTTCCACTTCCAGTTTCAAGTCTTGAAACATTTTATTCATTTTATACATTTCCTGTTCCAATTTGCTTGTTGCCTTGTCTCTTTCCTGTTCAAGTTGAGCCACTTTGGCTTGGAGATCTCTAATGGTATTCTCTGTTGCTTTTGCTGGTAAAATTGTGGAATCTTTGAATTCCTTCAGAGATTTAAATTCTTCTTGAAAGGACTCTATCACTTTCCAGAGTATAGATTTGTCATTGTTTTCATGTGTTTCAGCTGTGGTGGAGTGGTCAGAGCTTGCTGTACTAGAATAGCTGCATTTTGTTGGAGTCATATTTCCCTGACTTTTGTTCGATCTGTTCTTTCACTGACCTTTAGTCATTTGATTGTTTTTAGCTCTTTGTTCCTGGTGCCTTCTGGGCTTGGTGCCAAGAAGGGTGCTTTGGTATAGAAGTCGTATAGCTTGGTGATCTGTAGGTTTTCACAGGCTGGATGGGGCCTTGTGTGGAAGTTTGTTCTCAGTGTGTCTCCCAGAGCTCACCCCTTCCTCTTTTGTCCCAGTTGGGGACTCAGGTCAGGAGTTGTGGTGGGATGTGTTCCTGTAGGTTCCTGGGATCCAACTGGTCTTCGTATAGGTGGGGGTGTAGGTTGGCAGGCCACAGACTATTGGCTAGGGCTGTAGCTCCCCTGCAGCTTACTTGTCAGACCATGTTCATGGTCCTCCAAAGCTGCTCTCAGGGGGTTCTCAGGATCAATGTGCATCTAATAACCAGAAGCACTGTGAGCTGGTACAGCCCACTCCCAGGCAGTGAGCTTGGTTGTTTTTACCTGTATTTCTTTAATGACTTTATCCCTTTCCTTCTCCTGTGTTTTCCTTGGATTTCTTTAATGGCTTTCTGCATTAATTTTATGTGTTGGATTGTTAATTCCTTAAATTCTTTAAGGTATTTATTTTCTTTTCTTAAGCCTCTCACATTTTCATAACCTCAGAGTGAAGGTTGTTTTCTTGTGCTTTGGGTGTATATGCCCTCATCCATGGCTTGCTGCTGTAGGATAGCTGGGTTCTTGTGGTGCCATGTGGCTCTGGGTTTTGTTACTTCTGTTCTTATGCTGACTTCTAGTAATTTGGTTGTCCCTGGTGTTGAGTGATTGTTCCTGTTTCCTGCTGTATCTCTTGGGAGTGTGAGCAAAGCCCTGAGTCAGAGGCTGGGTGCTCCTGGGAATGGCAGCCCTCTTTTGGGTGCTGAGTCAGACAGGAGACTGGATCCCAGGCAAAAGTCTGCAACTCACTTCTGATTACTCTGTCTCAGTTGGCTCCACAGGTTGGGGATTATGATGCAAGGTGTCTAACTTGAGTAGTCTTGAGGTCCTTGGTCCCAGCAGCTTGCCTCTGGGAGTCAGGTAGTTTTGTGGACTGGAGGCCAAATCTGTGTGTCACTTGGGCCTGTTAGCCCTTTCTGGGATGGCAGACTGGGCAGAGCTGAAGGTGTTGCTGGCTGGCTGTTCCACCTGCACACCACCTTGGTTCCGGCAGCTAACTGATACTCCTGCCCATCTCCTAGGTCCCATCAGCTCACCTCCAGAAGTCTGGCAGTTCCATGGCCCAGAAGTTGAATCTATGCATTGCTTGTTTCCAGCAGCTCCTCCTCTAACTCTGGAGGTCAGTCAGATCCTTGTCTCCCCTGTCCCGTAGTCTCCCTGTTTCACTAGCACTCCTCTCTGGTCCTGGTGACTTATTGGTCCACACAGGCCTCTGGTAGCCCAACTCCAGTAGGCTGGATGTCAAATCTGTGTGTTGTTCAAGCCTAGATAACTTTCTATAGACAGTGGGTAGAGCTCTGGAGGTTGGGTAGATTTATTGATCATAGGCAGAGTCTGTGTGTCCCTAAGCCTGGAAGCCCTTCCTGGGTCTGCAGACCAAGGAGGAGTAGCTTGAAATGTTGTTTTTTGAGACCCACTTTCACTATAAAGCCAAATTGGCCTTGAACTCCTAGTCTTCCTGCATTACTTTCCCAAATGAACCACCTTAGCCACCTCTGAAAAGAACTTCCTTCTCTCTGAAGAAGAAGGTTTTGTCCTGATACCCAGTCTGTTGCATTCTAACTGAGACAGATTTATCCTTAATGTAAGGAAAAGGCTACAGCCAGAAAGGCACAGGAAAATCATGTCTTGCTGCCTTTCACAGCATGGCTTTCTCTGCAGGGACACATTATTCAGGATATTCTTTCTGGCTTAAACTGCGGGTATTTGATTAATTGCAAAGAAGGATGGTGGGACTGCATGGTGGGGTACATTCTGTTATTAGAACACAAAATAATGGGGATTATTCTGGATGACTCTGTGGCCTTCCTTAATCAAAGGCATCTTTTAAAGTAGCTAACACCCTACTAAGAGATACTACAAATCCCAACCTTCTATATCTCTCTCTGTTCTTGACAATATGAGAGGACTTTGAGAGATCACTTATTGTTTTTGTGGTTTCCTGTAGGCATAATATTATTGTGCTCCATGTAAAGATTTAAATGTTGATTTCTGTGCCACCATTTCTGGTTGCAATCTTTGTTCTGAGAATATCCTGCCTCAATATTGTGTAAATATTTCTCCCCAATTGTTCCCTGATATGTTCATAAAGTAGTTTAACAGCCAATGACTGAGCAAAGTAGAAAATAGTGCTGGACTTCCTGCCAGCCAGGGGAGAGGGAGGTAGTAGGGAGGAAGTGGGGATTCAGCCATGGAGAGAGGTCCAAGAGGGATCATGAGAGAGCAGCTAGATTAATACTGCTCAGTAGTTTTACCATAAGGATGTAAAATAAATATTATAGTCCAGTCTCAATTATTTGAAAGCTAGCCAGGTTAAGTGCAACATTTTAAAATTAGCACTAACAGTTTTCCCCTCCTACCCTAGTGTTGTACTTTGCAAATGAAAAATCCCCCCAAGCTCATGTGTTTGAATACTTAGTCCCCAGTTAGTGGCACTGTTCGGGAAAGTTATGGTGCAACCTTTCGGAGGGGGAGCCTTGCTGGAGGGCAGGTTTCATAGCCTGGTCTCACT
>CAJQZJ010009486.1:7585190-7599892 GCA_907164525.1 Lophiomys imhausi | reverse complement strand
GATGATTAAATTGGTGGTAAGCCATTCTCTTGGCAAGAAAAACCACTTGCTTCAACTGTAGACAGACTTCTGTCCAAAAAGGACAAAACTTGGAAGCAGGTAAGTCGACAGCCTAGCTCTGCCAAGACAGGGTAGGTAAGTCCTTCATAATTCCTGCTCTACAACCAATGTCTGTCAGAGAAATGGGGCCAAATGGCTGAAGATTGATGCTGTAATGTATGGAGAGAAAATGGGAACTGTCCAGGCAGCCACTGGTATGTCATTTTTTAGTTTTGGAAGCTGCAGGCCCTGCACTTCCTATATAATCAGATATATTTATCCCTCTCAGGTCTCTGAGGTGGTTGAAGAATAGATAGCTAGAGTCTCATAGTTAAATTTTGAGTTGTTTAGGAATCAAGAGGGTGTTCTGGATCTAAGAAGATATTTTTAAAATTATGAGGCAAGTTAGTATGAAAGCTGAGTTAGATATAGAACTTTAAATTCATGGAGATGGTTAGATAGTAGAATGTTAAAGTCAGGTGCCAAATACATATGGACTGGACATTGGGAATGTATGCTAAGCCATATAACTCTTATAATCGTGGCCTATTTATTTCTGTTGTTTTGTATTGTATTTATAGTTATAAGAAAAAGAACCATTTTTTGGACTGAAAGGGAGAGCTGTTGGGGGGAAAAATAAATACCTTAAACTAAAAAAAAAAAAAAAAAGAAGGGAAGAGGATGGGGGGGTTGAGGGGGAGGAGGGTGGAAGGGTGGGACTGGAGGGGGGAGTAGGGAGGGGATTGTGATTGAGATGTAACTTGAAGAAATAAAAAATAAATTATTAAATAAAAAAAAAAGTTTCATTTACCTGCAATTTTTAACAGAATTTTGTTTAGAATATACTATAACAATGAACAATAATCAATAAAAAATTAAATCCATATGGAAAGTGCATGTCTCCATCTTCATGATTTCTCTTCACTAATTGATACATTTTTCAATTTTCCAGAAACTTTACATTTCTTTATTATTAATTAACTTCTCCCATCTAAAACACAGAGAAATAATTTATGATTTAAAAGTCCTTCAAGCCCACTGAATTATAAAATGTACTTTCTATTAGAAACCTTAGCAACAGGTCTCATTAAAAAGGCTTTCTGTTACATGTTTTCATTTTTTTCCATCTTTTCATTGTATCCCACTTCCAACCTACCTGTAAGACAGAAAACAAGACACTTTCTATTCAATGTTCCCCAGAATAACAATAGCTATATCATCATTTAGGAATCAGATTTGAAAGTATGGGATGTCCAGTAGATCTAGAGGCTAATGTGCTCTCTTTCTGGAATCTGTTTCCCTTACATTTGTGTTTTATGATGAGCTTCCAAACACATGCTAGTAGCATGCTGCAGCAACAATGACCATGTGATGCTGAGGGCTTGGGAGACAACACATTTGCGCTAGAACAGCACTTGACCAAAGTGGTACATTGAATGGATTCATGCCAGATACAATGCCTTGAGAAATGCTAAGAGAAAGGACACAGGCTCTCTCCTTTACTGTGAGCCAAGCAAAGAGATCCTCAGGCCTTCCTAGGTTCCACGAATGGTGGAATCACCTCAGAGGGCCTCAAAGGTGGGCTAGATGAGACTTTTATGTGGAGCAGAGTGAAGTCTCTTGACAAATACTGGCTGGTGAGGGCATTATATAATGGGCCTTAACATTTTTCCTAAGAACTCTTTTGATATAAGTTGAAGAAAATCTTGTTACACAGTAGCTATTTCTCCACTCATTTTTCCTTTTCTGAAGGAATATTTACTTAACATGGCATAAACACTAAGATTGTGTTCAAGTTGCAACTACTTTTGTACAACTTCTTAATAAGATTACAAAAGGTGCCTTCTAGATGGTTACAATGTTATATAAAAATAGTTTAAGGGGTGGGAGAGATGGCTCAGTGTTAAAATATACTTGTTGATGTTGCAGAGGATCAGGGTTCAATTCCCTGCACCCATACGGCACCTCACAACCAGCTATAACTGTAGTTCCAGGGGATCCAGCAACACTTTTATGACCTCTGTGCCCACCAAGAACACATGTGGAGCACATACAAACATGCAAGAAAACATTCATATACATAAAAAATAAGTCTAAAACACAGAAACCATTTTCGCACCACAGTCTATCTAAATAAATTTATTTATGATTATGCTTCATTCATGGCATACTTCATATTGACAAGTGAAAGTTTCTTCATTTTAATTTACTTTACAATAAATTTTATATTTGTTCAGGTCATTCTTATAGACCAGAGTTCATCTGTCATCTGTTCATTCCAAAATAATAGTGTATATCTCTAACTACTTATATCAATCCACTTTACTTATCATTTTGAGAAAGAACTATTATTCAGCTGCATACTGAATTTCTTAAATTTATTTAGCTCAAATTTTATATAAAAGGAATGATTGGGGGCTGGAGAGATGGCTCAGAGGCTAAGAGTGTTGGCTGCTCTATCAGAAGACATTGGTTCAATTCCCAGCACCCACATGGCAGCTCACAATTATCTGTAACACCAACAGTTCTAGGTAACCTGGCACCCTCACACAGGTATATGTGCAAGCAAATCACCAATGCACAAAAAAGTAGAAGGAATTAATTAAATTATTTCCAGTATTTATATTAAAGTTAATTGGTTGGCAGTGTTAATCCTTAACCTGCCATTATGAATAAACACACACAGACACCTGATGGATTTTAACAAGCCTTAGCCTAGATTGTGCAATCTTAGCCCATCTACTCTCGTTTATAATTCTATTCCCCAGACAAAACCCCATATACACATACGTCCCCTTGGACTGTTATTCTCCATGACATGCCAATGTTCCAGATCACGTGGAATGATCTTCTTCCATTTACCCTATCATGTCTTCTTCATCCCACCTTGCTTCTTCTTCCCATGGACCTCTCTGTCTACCCCTGAAGCTCTCAAACCTTAGTTCTCTATCTGCTCAATCACAAGCCTCAGCATTTATTAGCATCACTTGGTGCACTTATGGCCTGGAATAACAAGCAGGCCTCTGGGAGGAGACTAATAAACATTCAGAATACATAACAGATCACTACATCAATAAAAAGAAACCATCAAAAAAATTTTAAAGAATGATTGAATAATTTTGATGTAAAAATGTAGACATTTGTGCAATGTCTACAATCCAATTTTCTCTCCTAACTTAAATCTGGTTTTCTGCTTGTAGTAGGTAGTAGTAGGACATCACGTGGGATGGAGAATGAATGAGCATCAGCTGAGCCTCACTGGGACACTCTGAACTCCAGGCTCATCTTTCAGCAAATATCTTAAGATGAATATTGAAAAGCAGTAAAATTCAAAACCAACCATAGGCACATAAAATCTTCTGAAGCCCTGAACCCTTTAATCCCCTATACACATTGAATGCCTCTGTGATCCCTAGCCAACTCCCAGCACTTTGCCTAGTGTTAGGGAAATGCCAGGAGCTTCAGGAGGGAGAGAAGTGAAGATGTCTTTCATTAGGTGTGACTTCACTGAGACCTAGGAGTTCTCAGACCTCTCAAAGGACAGGATCAGATGAAACAGTCTCAAAAGGCAGTGGAAGGGGCTGGAGAGATCACTCAGCCATTAAGTGTACTGGCTACTCTTCTAGAGGACCTGGGTTCAATTTCCAGCACCCACATGGTGGCTCACGACCATCTATAACTCCAGTTCCAAGGAATCAGATGCTCTCTCGTACCTCTGCCTGCACCAGGAATAAATGCAATGCATAGATACACATAAAGACATTATATCCATAAACATAAAAAATAAAGTATCCTTTAAAAGTAGTGGGAAACCAAAGGGGGTGAAACAACCAATGAATAGCCTAGAAGCACATCACAAAAAGTGTTTCTGGAGAGACGCCTCAGTGGTTAAGAGCAGTGTCTGAGGTATGGAGTTCAATTCCCAGCAACCACATGGTGGCTCACAACCATCTATACTGGAATCTGATGCCCTCTTCTGGCATGCAGGGGTACATGCAGATAGAGCTCTCATATTTGTAAAATAAATAAATAAATCTTTTTTTTTTAATCTCACAAAAAGTGTTTCTGAGAGCAGCAGGAATTACTCCAGGTTCCCAACTGCTGCTTGAGACAGACAAGTTGGTGGCTGTCCTGTACTACAGTCCTGAGGGTTCCTCAGATGATGTAACACTTGGTGATGGACTTGGTACATACATAGGAAAATGTTCAGCTTGTAGAACAAAACTGAAAATTAAGGAAAAGGACAAAGGATAGCTGATGAGCGAACCAAAGCAAACCCTGAGGAGTAAAATTCCCTAAGTACAAGATTCATAAACTGAAAGCTAGAGACTAGTGCTGAAGGAAAGTACAAATGAATCAGAGAAGTGGAAAGACAACTGTGCTCATGTATTGGAAGACCTACTATCATGAAGGTGCCATCTGTGGGCGGGTAGGGCTGTATAAGAAAGACAGTGCAACTTGAGCAGGGGACCAGCGTGTTCCTTCATGAGCTCTGCTTCAGTTCCTGCCTTGGCTTCCTCTATGATAGACTGTAACTTATGTGTCAAATAACCCCCTCTCACACACACAAAATAGATGACAATACTACTGAATCTCAATCCCCATTAAAATCCTAATGCCTATTTTGCAGAAATGAAAAACAAGAGAAAAACACATAATGGTAAGACTCACAATAATTGGTTTCAAATCTTAGTGGAAAAGAAACCAAAAGTACCAGTAATCAAAACAGTGTGGTGCTGCCATAAATATCTGAATATGAATTAATATATGTAATAAGACTAAAGTCCTGATTGGTCAACTGATTTCAATAAAGGTGTCCTGACCAAACACTAATGGGAAAAACAGACTATTCAAACACCACACTGGGATGGCTGGATATCTACCTTAAAGAACAAAAGTGGTTCAATCCCTCACAAACACTAATGAAAGAGCAGGGATGTTGATCAACAAGGGACACTTTCCAGGATGTGCACAGCTCTGAGTTCAGTCTCAGCACCATAAAAGATTAAATCAATACAGATAAAAACCTGCATGTAAAAGTTGAAACCACAAACTTCTAAAATTCTTAAAAGAAAACATATGGGTAAGTCTTCATTACATTAGATTTGACAATAAATTTTGAGATATGACTCAAAAAAATAAAAGATAAAAGCAAGTAAGTAAAATTAGATGAACAATATTTCAGTAAAATTTAAAACTTTGATGCAACAACACCATCACGAAATTGAAAACACAACACAGAATGAAGAAAATATCTGAAGATAAAAGTAATCTGGTATCCAAACTATGTGAAGATAGCTCACAAACCAACAATAACCAGCAACTCAACTGAAAACCCAGCAAAGGACATAAATGACATTTCTGCAGTGAAAATACAGAAAAATCCCAATTAGCATATGAAAGGATATAACAATTATTAATTACAGAGATGCAAATAATACTATTACCTGTTCATATCCCTTAGGACAGTTTTCATGTTTTTAAAACAGACTATAATAACTGAAGCCAGGGATTGAGGCAAATTAAAAACCCTGAGGTACTGCTGGCAGAGGGAAATAGAAAGTTTCATAGAAAAGAAACTGAATGTCCAAAGCATTCAAACTTAGATCTCCACTTGACACAGCAATTCCTTTCTTTCCTAAGTATCTCCCCAACAGAATTGAATATTGGTATTCAAACAAAAGTGATTTGTGATCAAATGTTCACTCAGCAAGTGAATTAACAGGTTAACAGATTAACAAATAGAGTGTTACTCGGCTATATAAAAATAGAGTGAAGTTCTAGAGGTTCATATCAAAGAACATTATGCTCAGGGGAAGAAACCACATCCACAGTGTCATATATTGTATAACCCATTTATATGAAATGTTAAGAACAGGTAAATCCATAGACATAAAAATATTAGTTGTTGCCAGGATCTGAGAGAGGGGGAGACAGGGGAATGAAGACTTTGGGCAAAAAAAAATTCCTTCTGTGGAGATTAAGTCTTACAAGTACACAGCGATGCGGTTTGCACTGGTGATTGTACTAAATATCACTCAGTTGAACACTTTAAGGTGGTTATTTGTTATGAATATTTGCCTCAATCATAAATTTATTTAAAAAATTACAAACTTGGAATTACAAACAGGAGAGGATGAGAAGACAGAAGAGCAGGAGAAAACAGTGGAGGAAGAGTAAGGATAAAGAGGGAGAAAAAGGAAGAGGAAGAAAACGATGGTAAAAGAAACACAAGAGCTACCGCAAAGGGTTTTAAGTTGGGGGGTATCAAGTGCAAGTGGAATTTAAGAAGAACACAAAAGTCGTGATCTCCCATGAAGTTGGCATCAAAAACTCATGAAATTGATGTAAACATAACTCAGAGCTCCACTCTGGATATACATCACAAGGAATCATCATCTATGTGCCCATTGGTTCATGCATACATCACTAGTTTGTCATGCCAAAATGTTGGGAGAAAACACAAATAATGAAGAGGACAGTTATACTGTAGTATATTACTGCCTCAGTTTCTTTTCCTGTTGCTGTGATAAAATACTGTGACAAAAGCAATGGGTTTTTGTTGTTGTTGTTTGTTTGTTTTGTTGTTCACAACTCAAGGGTACAACTCATCATGACAGGGCAATTGAGGAGGCAGGAGCTTGAATCAGCTGGTCTCATCATATCCTCAACTGAAAACAGAGAACAATGAACACATGCATGCCCTCTGGCTCTCTTCCTCTACTTGGACAATCCAGGACCCCAGGAAGGGAAGGAGTATCCACAGTAGGTGGGTCTTCTCACATCAGTGAAATCAAGATCATCCTCCACATGCATGCCCAGAGGCATATATATATGTATATATAATATATATGTTTGTATATATATATATATATGTACATATATATGATATATATCAGATACTAGAGTATGATGACAGACTGTGTTACTCATATAGCAAGACTATGTTATAATAGAAAGAAAATTAAGATGTAAAGAGAAATAGGAAGAATTATTGCAATACTAAAAAAAATGAAAGGAGTCAAGAAAGAAAGGAAGAGAGGGCGCCTTAATTAGGGTTTCTATTTCTGCTACAAAACACCATGACCAAAAACAAGTTGAGATGGACTGGAGAGATGGCTCAGCAGTTAAGAGCACAGGCTGCTCTTCCAAAGGACCCAGGTTCAAATCCCAGCACCAGATGGCAGTTCACAGCTGTCTGTAACGGCCTGTTGTGGGAGGCAGGTGGATCTCTGTGAGTTCAAGGCCAACCTGGTGTACAAAGTGAGTCCAGAACAGCCAAGGATACACAGAGAAACCCTGTCTTGAAAAACCAAAAAAAAAAGTTGGGAAGGAAAGGGTTTATTTACTGTATGCTTCCAAATCATTGTTCATCGGTGTAGGGAGTCAGGACAGGTATTCAAACAGAGCAGAAACCTGGAGGCAGGATCTGATGCAGAGGCCATGGAGAAGTGCTGCTTACTGGCTTGCTTCCCTTGGCTTGCTCAGCCTGTTTTCTTGTAGAACCCAGGACCACCAACCCAGGGATGATACTACTGGCAATGGGCTGGTCCTCCCCATTGGTCACTAACTTAAAAAATACAGCCAGATCTTAAGGAGGCATTTCCTCAACTGAGGTTCCCTCCTTTCAGATGACTCTAGTTTGTGTGTCAAGTTGGCATAAGACCAGTCAGCATAGACGAAAAGAGAAGTCGGGCTGTATTTCATCAGAAAGTCTAGGCATTTAGGAAGCAAGTAAGTGCATATGCCTCAAGGGTTTAGGCTGGAGAAGGAACAAGCTGATGAGAACAGGAAGGAAAGCCTCAAATTAAAGCTTCACCAAGATTTGTGGGCTGAGGCAAGATGTAGTATTTTACCTGCGACTCATTCTTTACTATAAATATTCCTCACATCACAGGGCAACTAGTCAGCACAGACGTCTCCCGGCTGACCATCAGCAAAGCCCACAGGACAGGATGGGAGGAAGGCTGCTCTTCTCAGGCAGCTGGAGGACCCAGGTAGTCCTATGCCTTTGGGGCTCTGTTCCATCAGTTTATTTTAATCTCATGGAGACTCTGCTGCGGTCAAGGTAAGGAAGTACATGTGGGAATAAGACAAAGGAGAACAAGGTTGGTATTGAGTAGCAATGCTTACCACAACGCTGACCATAGACGGAATTGTAGTCTGAGGATGAGTCAGGAGCCTGGGCATGGCCCGCCTAGGTCTTCTGCTTTGGGTGTTATGAATTAAGAGAGCACGTGGTTGATATTCTCACCTGGATACTTGGTCGGGAAGAATCAACTTTCAAGGTCACATAAGCTTACATTTAGTATCCATCCATTGTCCCTGCTTTGTAGACAAGCGGCTGCTGGCTGGAGACTGCCTCTGGACTCTGGGAGGCACACTTGCTCACCACAAGGTGTTATGGCCATTTACGTCACTGATAGTCACTACAGGAAGTCTGATAGCCAGAGGGAGCCTTTTGCGACAGATTATCATCACAAGAATGGCATCCATCCATCAGCTCTGTCGAGAGGCAAGCCACAGGTCCCACTTGAAGTCCAGAAGAAGCGGTCCAGCAAGTCATCAGATGCTAGGAAGCACAGGGGCCACAGGAGAATCTGTCACATTGCATAACTTCCTTGCTTCTAAGCTTTTAAAATTAAAATCATGAATATAATCCTTAGCAACTTAAAACACAGGTCGCTCATACAGTCAGGCACAAACCCAGAACGCATCTGACATAAAAGTCCATGACTTTTTCCCTTCTCTAGCCATCTTTCTCTTCTCTAAATGATTTCAAACACTAGGGCAAGTCACAAAATAGAGTGGGAGCAAAGGGCTGGAAGCCTCGTGTTTTTCAGCTGTCCATGGTGCAGGAACTGGGATGCTGTAGTTAAAATGGAGAAAGGGTTCATTTTGTCATCTCTAGTCTTGTTTTCATGGTTATTCTCAGGCTTAAAACAGATACTGATTATTTGATAAATAAATGTTTGCCACAGGGCCAAAAAGATGGCCTAGTTGGTAAAAATACTCCTCACGAAGCTTGATGACCCAAAATTCAATCCCCAGAACCCAAGAAAAGGTAGAATAAAAGAACCTCTTACACAAAGTTGTCCTCTATTTGCCCCCTATCATACACATGCACAAAGATGAATAAAAAAAAAATTTAAGCAGAAAAATGAGCTTAGCATGGTGGCGCACACCTTTGATACCAGCTCTGGGGAGGCAGAGGCAAAGGGATCACTTTGAGTTTGAGGCCAGCCTGGTCTAGACAGTGAATTCCAGGACAGACAGGGCTACATAGAGAGACGAACAAACAAACAAACAAATTAACTAACTCATAAAACAAACAAAATACAAAACAGAAAAATATCATTCCTGGAGTTATCTTTAGCAACATGGATATAGAAAATGAAAGTCAGCAATAAGAATGCCACCGAAATCTTTGAGTACGTTGTGTGGCTCATAATTTGGCTTCCAATCTGTCAGATCCAAAGGAAACTCATGGCTAACTCTGGTGCCTATTAGCATATCAGAGCACATGATGGCTCCCAGGATCTCTCACCTTCACAAGTACCAGCCCATGCTGGATCCTGGCTCCTCTCAGCATTTCTCAGCCCATCCACTACCCTAAACTTCTCTAGCCCATGGGGTTCATTCCTATGGAACCCTAACATTCTGGCCAGGCTTTCTCTTGGTTGGTCCTCTCTTCTATTCCTCTTACTCCCCCACTCCCACACTGACACCCCCCTGTAACGGTCTGGTTCGGTCTGATGGTCATGTTCATGGTACTGCTTTCTCTCCCTGGCCTGGACACATGCTTGTATCTACAATGAAAACTTTCTCCTCAATCATACCTTGGAAATATCATGTCCATATTTATTCACAATTACCACGTGGTTTGGTCACCTGAACAAAAAAAGAACTTCAGAGGCAAAAATGCATGTGACAATTCCTTTAAATTGCATGTTTGCCTATTATTTGATATTATGTGGCATTTGTGTTTTAATTTATTTTTCTTTTATGATTATCTATGTCCTTTCCCTGTTTTTGTTTGATTGTTTTTAACTTATTTACCCACAAATAAACATTGCCCGTTTCTCTGCCCTGTACACCTATGTATCCCACTCCCTCTGGTGATTTATCTTCTTTTTGGCGGGATGCAATGGGATGAGAAGATGGACAGTTGCTTTCCGTGCTCCATCATTCTCTAACAAGGATAACCCGGCGTCCGGGCCGAAGGTCGGTACCGGGAGCGCGTCTTTGCCAACTTATGGCCTTGCAGTTCCCCAAGCTGGTCGCTCCCGCTGGCTGCCCGCGTGCCTCGGAGCGCGCGCCCGAGCCCGTCCCCGCCGCCGGGAGCGGCTTCGATCGGCGGCGGCGCCGGGCTCCGGCGGACTCGCGAGGACGCGTCCGGGATCCAGACGCGGGCGGCCGGGCGGGCGGGCAGCCGGGCATTCGCGGCTCCGGCCGCCAGCTTTGTGCCCTTAGAGCCGCCCGACCCTGTGCACTCTGCGGAAAAGTTCCTTGAGCGCCATCAGGAGCAGTGCGAGGGCCGGGAAGGTAAGCAGAGAGCGGTCGGTCGGCAACTTTGTGGGGCTGCCGGGACTGGGAACGAGGAGAGACCCCGGTGCGCGTCTCCTCTGCGCGCGCCCTGGACCCCGGCTCGCAGCTCCCACCGGGGTCCGCGGGAGTGCGAGCGGTTCTCCGCCCTCCTCCCCGACCAAGATGCCAGACCAGCGCTCCAGAACCTTCGCGGCGTCCTAGATACCTGGTGCCCCGAGGGAAAGATTTGAAGGGGGAAAGACGATGCTGGCCCTGATCGGGCGTGGGTTTCGCCGTGGGCGAGTCGTGCCCCGCAGCAGTTCAGCCCTACTCAACCCCCGCTCCCGGGACGGGACTAAGAAAGAGCCCAATTGGGGGGGGCTCAAGGACAGCTGAGGGGGTGGGAGGGCAACTGGGCTCTGACCTGCTCTCTGTACTTGGGGATTCCTTTGCCAGAGAAAGCCCCAGATGTCATCAAGATCGGTTACAGCGGTTTAATTTTGAGAGTCTGTATTTTAGGAAAAGATCATGCAGTACAAGGATTTAGGGGAGAAGTTTTAGCCATCTGGGAAAAGTTAAAAAAAATCTGTTAGTAAATGCTGAAAAGATAAAATTTAATAAATCACTGGAAAGTAGACTTAGAATCCCACATTTAAAGGAAAATTGAATAAAAAAACCCAACACCATAAAATTATGCTCCTTCCCGTTGTTTCTTCTGTATACTAAGTTATTTTGAAATTGCGGGTCTGCAAAGTACAATTAAACTTAGTGACAACGTTGATAATAAGTATTGGGTCCTGTCGGTGTTGAGTTTAGTGGCTATTTTGTCCCCCTGCTCATTTTTAATTCTAATATCTTTTGCATAAAAATATTCATTCTGTGCTAGTACAGTAACTTGGTATTGTCCTTTGTGGAAGTAAAAAAAAAAAATCAGAGCTACAGAAACAAAATATTGGATTATTGATTCTCAGTTTCCCCATTTGCAAAAGTAAAGGGATTAGTTCGTTCCCGTTTGCAAATACTCTGAGGTTCTTCTTTCTGTCCTGAAAAATCTTTGTGTGGTCTTCAAGAGTTTGAGATACAAATAAATCCAAACTGTGATCCACATTACATCTGTTGTCAAAACTTTATACTTAAATAGGAGGCAGTTTGATAGCTAAACTTACTAATCCAATTAGTCTTTCAAAATAGCTGAATCACTGTGCATCCTGTTCTTGAGGATTGTTTCAGTCTGTGCTGTTGAATACAAAGAAATCACAGGAAGCCAAGATCCTGGAGTACAAACTGCAAGGATCGAAGGGTGGACAGCTACATCTCTGGGAATGCCCGATGTGCAGACCAGGAGAATTAGGAAGCATTAGCATAACAGTCAACAAAGCAGGGAATTTCAAAACTGCCTTGGAAAACATCTGTGATGGATATGCAAGCCTGCAAACTGCAATTTGAGATTGTTTTTATTTGTAATTATACTGCTCAGCCAGGGGTATGAGTGATACAGAGTTTGAATTTACCTGTGGAATAGAGGAGCATATTGAGTCACTAATTACATGTTTTAAAAGAAAGGGAAATTTTATTTTCCTTTTGTCTAGGTATAGAAAATGTGTTAAAGTAAAAGTTATTATTGGTATTTACTAAAATAAATAACCAAAAGTTACTGGGTTAAATCACCTGCAGTATAGCTATGCAGAGTCCTCCTCCAGCCTGCAGAATCTGGGGTTAATTCACACAGATCTACAATGACGTCTACTGGTCACTTTCTGTTTTTAACAGAAAAAAAACTTCCAGGGGCTGTCACACTGAAACTGGCCAAGAGAGGACTACCAAAGAAGGGGGTGTGGAGCGCTGTCAGGAAGATGAGAAATTCCCGAGCTTATCATAGGAGTCTCTGGCATCTGTGTGCAGATACTCTAAAATCCAAACAGTTCTCAGAAGGGTTAATTTTGTCAAACTGATTGAATAACAAAGGACAGGCACACTCCTCTAAGCCTGTGTATGATGTCATTCTCTGAGTCAGCTGTATCTTGAGGGCTCTGACCTAATGGATAGATGATTTAATCCCTGGATTGGTTCGATCACAGTTTGCTAACATAGAGAGGTGGTGAAGGGTAGAAGATAGACTAATGGGAGGGCTATGTCTGTGGTGGTTTGAATAGGAATGACTCGTGTGTTTCAATGCTTGGCCCATAGACAGTGACACTCTTAGGAGGTGTGGCGTTGTTGGAGTAGGTGTGGCCTCATTAGAAGAAGTGTGTCACTGTGGAGGTGGGTTTGGGGGTCTCATATATTCTCAAACCATGCCCAGTGGGACAGTCTCCATCTGCTGCCTGTGGATCAAACTGTAGAACTCTCAGCTCCTTCTTCAGCACCATGCCTGGATGCTGCCATACTTCCCACCATGACAATAATGGACTAAACCTCTGAAACTGTAAGCCAACTCCAGTTAAATGTTTTCCTTTCTAAGAATTGCTGTGGTCATGGTGTCTCTTCACAGCAATAAAACCCTGAGACAATGTCACTGGTGGTGTGTCCTTATGACTGTATCTTGTCCTGGCTTCTTCCTGAATTACCCCTTTCTTAGCATTCTTATCTCCAGGCCACAAACTGCTTTGCTGTGCCACACCCTGTTATGGTCTAGCATCTCTGACAACATAAGTTTCAGTACATTGTTTCTCCTTCAAGTTGTTCTCTTAGGTAACTTTTTGTCACAGCGACATAGACGGAACTCAGACAGTTCTGAAATTTGAAATGCTTGTAGTCTTGAGCGTTCCAGACAAGGGAGCCTGGATCTGTAAGAATCTCAGAGTGTAGAACTGCTGCTCTTTGAAGAGGCTGGTGTTTGTGCGGTGTGATACCCATACACAGCAGGGGCTCGTCTTGTCTGGTGGCCTGTCTTCCTTTGAAGATGTTTGTTTACAGGCAATGAAATGGAGGCTAAATAATAAGTTCAGTTTCGCTTTTAACCTCACCACTTTGCTATGAAAAATCTTGGTATTTGTTGAATCTGGGTAATGGCTATGTGGGGTACTGGGTTTGTTATATCCTGCTTTCTCTGTTTTTCCCTCTGGTGCTGGGAACCCAACCCAGTGCCTTTCACTTTCTAGGCAAGCACTCTACCATCTCAGCCCCTATTTTATTTGTTTTATGTATGTATAAAATTATTCATCCATGGAGCATTAACTAACTGGCTCAGTCAGTTAAGTCCTTGCCATGTGAGTCTTCAACCTGTGGAGGGGACATCTGTAACCCCAGTGATGGTCACTTGTAGAAAAAAAAATATGGCTAATTAAACTATTTAACCAGCATTTATTATCAGTAATTGGTTTGGCAGTTGTTAATCTTTAACCATCCATTATAAATGAGCACACAGAGACCACGTGGATTTTATCAAACCGAGGCCTGAGTTGAGGAATCTTGGCCCATCTAAGCTAGCTCTTAATTCAACTACCCAAATATGACCCCATATATACATACATCCCCTTGGACTGCCATTCTCCACGATATGCCAATGTTTCTGGACATGTGGAATGAGGTTCTTTTTTCTAACCTATAGTGTATGCCTCCTTCCTGCTGCTCCTGGCTAGAATGCCTTCTTCTTCCTGCTGCTGGCTGGAATGCATGAATCCTCTGTCCAAAGTGCAGGCTTCCTGCTCTAATCTCAGGAAGTCCCACCTTTTTCTGTCTTTGCCCAATATCAGGCCTCGGCATTTTATTTAACCAATCGGAGTCAATGTAAGTAACAGACAGCAAATAGGACCAATTAATTAACATTTAGAATGCTTAACACTACCCCAATAGTCACTAGTGGGGACAGGCAGGTTCCCAAGCTTGCTGACCAACCAGTTTGACCATTAGTGAGCTCTAGGTTCAGTGTCAGGGCATGTTGTAGAAACTAAGGTGGAGTGGAGAACAATAGAGAAAGACAATTGACATAGGACTCTAATCTCTTTGTGGATACACACTATGCACACTTGGACAAATACACACATATATACATCCATTAAACACACATACAAACTAAAAATTTTTCATCAGAAAAAATGTGAATTTGAAAAAATGAGGTATTTACTAACTCAGCATTTCATTTCAAATTATATAGGGATTTAAAAAATATATTTAATGTATTTGAATGTAGATTT
>CAJQZJ010009486.1:7517716-7585180 GCA_907164525.1 Lophiomys imhausi | reverse complement strand
AATGTATTTGAATGTAGATTTACATTCCATATATATATATATATATATATATATATATATATGGAATATATACACATACAGGGAATCTGTAGGCGGGGAAGGCTTCAGAGTAAAAGCCTATGGTGCTCTTCAATGTCTTGTGGACTAAATGATGGAAAGATCTAAAGAAAATATGATAGTGCTGACTTCTTTTTTTTTAGTTCTGATTGTTGTATTAATGCATTGCTATCTTTGAAATTAAAAACATCTTTTTTATATTTTATATTTCATATGTGTATGAGTATTTTGCCTGCCTTATGTATGTGCACCACATGCATGCTTGGTGCCCATGGAGGTCAGAAAAGCATGTCAGATCCTCTGGAAGTGAAGTTGTGAATCACCATGTGGGGACCAGGAACTGAACCTGGGTTCTCTACAAGAGCAACAAGTGCTCTTAACTGCTGAGCCATCTCTGCAGCCCCTGAATTTTTTAATGTAAAATCACCTTACTGTTTTCTAAATTATATAAAGAGTGCAAAGTGAAGCTGCCATATAGGAAAAAGGAAAAAGGCAAGGTATTCCATCATACAGAGATGCATCCTTACCATGGAGTGAAAGTTTTCCTGTGCGTCTTTGCATACACTTGTACAAATTACATTCATAGAAGGCAGAAACTTTTTTCTTATAAAATATTGTATATACTTAGAAGCACTCAAAATATCAATGCAGAGTGGTATTCCACTAACAGAACACTTATCTTCCTAAAAGCTGCGTCAGGGACAACTGAAGATGAAAACAAAACAAAACAAAAAGCCACTGTCCACACATATAACTAATTTGTATTGTGCACTAACAAGAACCTGCTTTAAACTTCCATTCCAATTAATAGTCCCCAGTCTGTACCAGGCAGGGCTAATTGGGTATTGCAAATACCACCAGGACAGAGCTATCTAAAGACACATTCAGTAGTGTGTTAACTATACAAAAAAAAAGGACACTGTACAGTTTAAAAATGAATCTTTCATGGACTTCCATTTCAATCATTTTCTTTAAAAGCAGTGAGTTATGTACAGGGCAGTAAAATGCTTTATGTGAGCTAGAAACAACTTATTCATCATCTTCCTCTTCCTTTTTTTTCTTGTTCTTTTCAGCCTTGACCACTCTTTTTCACTGCATCTGGTTTTCCTTTAGCTCTGCCGCAGTGTTATTCCACATCTCTCCTAGTTTCTTTGCAGCATCAGCAACGGACAAGCCAGGATGTTCTCCTTTGATTAGGGAGCAATACTCAGGACAGAACAAGCAGAAGGTCAAGGGAGGTCACTTGGGTGCATTGAGGTCCTTGAACTTCTCTTTGGTCTTCCCTTGGGGAGGAGTAATGCAGGTTTTCATGTCAGTCTTTGCCATGTCTTCAAATTTTCCTGGTTTTTCAGAAGACAGGCTCCCTGCTCCTGTGAGCACTTCTGGCAAAACTCGGAGGCAGAAGCGTCCCGTGTTCCTTCTGGTGCTCCTTCCCACAGGTTTGCACAGTGCTGCATGTGAAGACATTCTGCCTCTCAGCTTCTTAGGCTATCCTTTGCCCTTGTTTCGTTGATTTTCCTCTTTTTGCCAGAGTGCTTTCTCTGTGGAGTGCAATGTACTATGAGAGCAATAGCTATGAGAGTGGGAGCCAGACCCAGAACACTTTTAATTAAAAAGTAGGTAGTTAGGGGGTAGGTTTAAACAAACATGAGGCCACCAGTCTGAGTCTTGTTGCCCTACTTTGATTCTTTTATAACAAACTAAACCTAACTTCATACTAAATCAAATGGAAACCTAATTTTCAAGAATTCCTTCCATAACAAATGACCAAATTTCAACCAGTCACATACATCTGAATTTCAGCCATTCAAGGGCAGCCAACTCATAATTCCATGCAAATGAGGCAGATGCCTTGTTGTAGCCAGTATGGAGATTCTCTGTTCTGCTTTTTAGAAGACTGTACAAGGCTGGTTTTGCTGGGTAGATCTTCCAAGCCCCTTCTCTGTGCTGCCTGACTGACCAAGGCCCTTTTTGCTTAACCCCTGTCAAGTTTTCTAATTTTTTCTCTCTCATAGGATAGTAATAGAGGTGCTTTCTTAGCTAAAAAATATACTTGGTATCAGTATTGATGGGCATGGCTGTGTACACTTGTAATCCCAAGACCTAAAGGCTGAGAAAGGAAGATCAGGAATTTGATGCTACCTTGGCCTAAATAGCAAAGAATGGGTGAGGGGAGAGAGAGAAGAAAGAAGAGAAGGATGAAGGAGAGAGGAGAAGAGAGGAAGAGATATTAATGTTTTAATGTCCTGGGTGATAACAGGTCCTTTCAAATTAAAACGGAAATGTATCTCAAGCACAGATTGTGTGTATCTCCCTGGTATTAAAAGGCATGTTATCTAGTCTATAATGCCACTGTGAAGTCCAAGGTCAGTATCACAATTTTCCCCCAATGCAATTGAGTTACTTTTTCTACCTAAGTCCTGATGTTTCCTTTCTTTTCTTGAGGTTTAATAATTCATCCTGGGTGTGTCATGATTCATTCCTATATCAATCTCTTATAGAACTTATGTTCTCTCCATTGGAATAATTTATTGTTTTTAATTTGGGGGTGATCTTTATAATTATTAACACATTTCCCTCTGTTCTGTGATTCTGTATTTTTGACATCAATGATTCTTACTGTATCTTAACTGTGCATTCTATATCAGTTAACACTGTTTTAGTTCTTTCTTGTTCTCTCCTCGATAGGTCTGGAGACATAGCTCAGTGAGTAAAGACACTTACTGCCAAGAATGATGATCTGCTCTCAGTCCCCAGGTATCAGGCCAGGGTTGGAAAGAGAACTGACTGCTCAAAGTTTTCCTCTGACCTCACACACTTACTATGGCTTGTGCATCAAACCCCAAATAAATAATTGTAACTTAAAAGATAAAGCAGTAGGTCATGAATAAGTATGTTAGGATCCTGATGTGGCCAAGTCATGTCCTTATTTGAAGGTAAGGAAAATACTTATGCCTTCCTCTTTCCCACAGTGTTTCTTCATGACAAATGTTAGTTGTAACTACTTACTATAGTTTTTCCTACTCAGCAAAGGGGTGATGTTAAAAATCAGGGTCCAAACACTGTTACGTTATGTTATGTTATGTTATGTTATGTTATCTTTTATATGTTTATAACTTCAGGTTATATCTCCATCACAGTGCCCTCTTTCCACCCCTCCTAGTCTCACCCTCCCACCCTCTACCCCCTATCCCTTCCATCCCACTCCTCTGGAGTGGAGTGTCCCTACATATCAGTCCCCTGCCCCAGTTCAGCAGTCATATGAGGGCCAAGAGCCTCCTCATACCCTGGGGGCTACAAGGCAGCACCACTAGGGCAAAGTGTCTCATTGACAAGACGAAAAAGTCTATGTTCCTGTTCCCTTTGGTGCATTGGCTATAGCATAGTTATCCTGTACTATATGGCTAAAATCCGATTGTAAGTGAATAGGTGCCATGTGCATCCTTCTGGGTCTGGGTTAGCTCATTCAGGATGACCTTCCATCCATTTGGCTGCAAATTGTTTCTGATGGCTGAGTAGTATTCCATTGTGTAGATGTACCATAGTTTTTTTTTTTTTTTAATCCATTCCTCAGTTGGGGGACATCTGGGTTGTTTCCAGTTTCTTATCTTATAATTGTTCTGGAAAGTGCAGTACATGAACAATGATGCCTTTATTCTGTTACAAAAAGAAATTGGGTTTCTACAGAAAAAAGAAAGTAAAACACTTGAAGCCTTTTAGAGTTTGATATTATAGAATCTAAACTTTGTTTTCTGTCCTTTGTATTTGTTTTAAAGTTGAAATGCCATCTTATTAGCAGCTAATTGGAGCATTAACTAGTGGTCCATCTTTGGCCAGTTCTTGGTCAGCTAGGCAAGGGGGATAACATAAAGATTCTAATTTCTCTGTCAATGCCTTTCCTTCCAAAGAAATTTTTCTTGGGAAGTGAGAAAAGAAACCACAAAAAAATATAAATGTGGTCGTTCTGGTCTGGATTCACTGAACCTTGATAGGCCCCTGGGCAGCATTGAGCTTCGAGGCCGTAGACTGGCCAGGTCTGGCCTTTGGCGTTTGCCTTTTCAGCAGTGTCCCTTGGCAGGATTTGTACAGCCACCACTTAACTTGCATTTCAAAGTCAGCAGAGTTCTCACAAAATCAGATTCCTGGGTGCTTCTCATCAACCAGATGATCTGCCAGCACTAGATTCCCTCTCCATAGGCAGCTGGAGCTAAGGAGGGAGGGCAGGTATCCTTGTGGATGTGGTGTATGTAGGCCAAGGGCTCTCTTTACATACTCAGATTCACCCATATATGTTGTCTGTACAATTGCTGAAGGAACCACTGGGTCTAACCCCTGATGAGTATACTTATCAATGCTCATTTCTTTTTTTAAACATAACTTTTAATTGAAAACATTTTTTTTCATACAACATATTCTGATCATTATTTCCCTCCCCCAGCTCCTCCTAGCTCCTTCCCCACTTTCCCACCCACCCAAAGCCACACCTCTTCTTTCTGTCTCTTATTAGAATACAAACAAGAAGCTATAATAATAATAGTCATAATCATAATAATAAATTAAGATAAGATAAATACAAACCATAATAGGACAGAACAAACAAACAAGAAAAAAAGAGCCAAAGAAAAGGCACAAGAAACACATAAACACACTGAGACACACTATATTTGCACACAGAATACTCATAAAAGTAGAATTAGAAGCCATAATATATAAGCAAAAGATCTGTAAGGGGAAAAAAGCCCAAAAGGCATCATGAGACAAACAAAACAAAACAAACCAACCAACCAAACAAAATACCATTGAGTTCATGTTGGCTCTCTACTGCTGGATGTCGGGTCTGCCCTTAAGTGTGGATTGTGTACCCAATGAGACTCTGTTGGAGAAAAGTAATCAATCCTCAATTGGGGGGCCAGCCGAGGCACAGAAAGGAGACAGGACAGAGGCAGGTCCTTTTGTACCTAGATCTCCTATGTTCTGCTGCTCTCCTTTGATTACAACCTCAGACTCACTCTTTAAAAAAAAAAAACAATATAATTTTTATATAAATGTGTACAGTCACCAATACCAGTAATTGATTTCTGTGTAACCAAAGAAGTCTAATAAAAGAAAGAGTTGAACTCCTCCATTGCTGGTGGAAGTGCAAACGTGTACAATCACTATGGAAATCAGTCTGCTGATATCTTAGAAAACTTGGAATAGCCCTACCTCAAGACCCAGCCATACTACTTCTGGGTGTCTACCCAAACAATTTCTCACCAAACCACAAGGACATATCCCCATTTATGTTCATAGCGACCTTACTTATAATAGCGAGAAACTGGAAACAACCCAGATGTCCCTCAACTGATGAACAGATAAAAAAAAAATTGTGGTACATTTACACAATGGAATACTACTCAGCTATCAGAAATAAGTAAATCCCGCAACTCGCAAATAAATGGATGGAACTAGAAAAGCTCATTCTGAGTGAACTGACCCAGACTCAGAAAGATGCACATGGCACCTATTCACTTATAGTTGGATTTTATCCATATAGTACAGGATAACATCCTACAACCAACACACCAAAAGGATCAGGAACATAGACTTTGTTACCTATTAATGGGACAATTTGCCCTGAGGGTGCTACCATATTGGCCCCCAGTGCAAGAGGAAGCTCTTAGCCCTCATATGACTGTTGAACTGAGAGGGGCTGATATGTAGGGACACTCCACATTGGAGGAGTGGGATGGGTGGGAGAGGGAGGAGAGGGTGGGATGGTGGAACTGGGAGGCATGGAAAGAGGACACTCTGATGGAGATGTAACTTGAAGTAATAAATAAACATAAAAAAAGAAAAAAAGAGAAAGAGTTGACTATTAAGAACTAGAATTCATCAGAAACTTTGTGGAGGAGATGGGAGATAGTTTAGTCAGTAAAACATTTGCCTCACAGTGTGAGGACCAGTTTTAGATGCCCAGAACTCATAGAGAAAGCTGGGCACAGAGTTGTGTACCTGTAATCCTGGTGCTTAGGAAATGAGAAGGGTGGGTCCCTGAAGCCTGATGACCAGCCAGTCAAGGTGAGTTAGTAAGCTATAGGTTCAACAAGAGAACCTATCTCAAAAAATAAGATAGGCCAGTATGGTTGTGCACACCTTTACTCCCAGTACTCTAGAGGCAGAGGAAGGAAGATCTGTGAGTTTGAGGCCAGCCTAGTGTATCAGGTGAGTTCCAGGCCAGCAAGAGCTACATAGTAAGACTCTATCTCAAAAACAAAACCAAAAACAAACAAAGCTGCTAGAGAGATGGCTCTGCGATTAAGGACACTTGCCCTTGCGAAGGACCCATATTGGATCCCTAATTCATATTGTAGCTCACAAAAACTCATAACTTCATTTCTAGTGGATCCAGCATGGTCTTCTGACCTCCTCAGGTCCCAGGCACACGCATGGTACACAGACATGCATGTGAGCAAAACCCTCATACAAATAAAAATAAATCTAAAATAAACAAACAAAAGTAAGGTGGTAAGCAATTGCAGAAGATTCCCAGTGTCAGCCTCTGGCCTCTACATGCACATTCTCACATACAAACACTCATGTATACACATAAGATATAACACACACACACACATACAAAAAAAGAGGTAAAAACAATTCATTTGTTGAGTCATTTTAGGTCAATAACATAAATTTAAATTAACAGAAAGTTTATATTTTATTTTTTCTCGCTGATAATTACCTAAGAAAAATACCTTTTCCAAGTTGAATGAGGTTCAGTAATAATCACATTTGTCTGGCTCAGAATCTAACTCTTTGATAACTCTAATTTGAAGGTTAATTTCAGAAAGTGTGATAGTAGAAGGACTATGATTCTATAAAATTGTGGAAATGAACAGGAAAAAGGTTCATTTATTTCACTTTCCCCTCACTGGTCAGCTGTTGGCTACTGATGGGTTATGGGAGGAGGAGTCATTGAGGTTAGTTGTGACCTCCTTGAGAATTTACCATGCTCCAGTCGGCCCTGGTTGTACTCGGTGGGCACAAAACTAAACCAAATATCATGAATGTTGGAAAGGGATATGGGAGGGGGTTGAAACAGGGATAAGAGGAAGATAAGAGGGTTGGAGGAGAGAATAATCATAAAGTATTATATATTCATGGACAAAGTTGTCATAGAAGAAAAATTAATTAAAGTTTGTTTTTAAATATTAAAAAAACTTGTAGAACTAGGGCCTTAAAACACTGCTTAAAGCTACAGATTTATCATAGTGAGTATTTTGGGTAAACATTAAATATTTGTCAGTGATATGTGTTATGTTATGAATATGGCAAGGAAGGCAGGAATGTTGCAGACATACTTGCATATGAATGCAAGGATTCATGATGAATCATGTAAATTATTGTTTGTTTAATAAACACTGTAACAAAATAGTGAATTTTCAGTTTTGCATAAAATGTCTCTAAACTTGAGTCTGTGAGGAAAGGGGAGTCTTTATGGTAGCATAAGAATTTCTCTTAGGCATGACCCACTTGGTTGCAGTGGACTGGGGTGGGGGTGGGGGAGGAGCACACAGTGTGGTTTAGCCCTGCCAAGCTGACCTGCCTGTGCTAGCACACATTGCATTCCTGTAACAGTGTGTGCTCTCTTTCTAAAGATAGCATTTACTTAAAAAGCAGGATGTAACAATTGCTAGATGAGCCTGCAGCATTACTTGTACACAACTCTTATTTTAATTATGTAAATGGCCTTTGTAATTTGGAAACCAGGTCTATATAGTATTAACATTTGAATTTTAGTAAAAATGCTAGCTCCATGAGGGAAGGAATTGGAATTATTGCATATATTGATTTACTGGTTATTTGAGAGTCAATGATATGATGCATGTTTTGAACACAAGCTTTGTTCAAACATAGCTGACATATTAAGGAAGAATCTGAGCATATGGAATCCCCCTGCTTCCTTCTGTATAGTTTATTACATGAGAAAGTGTTGATGAATGCATTAGGCTGTGACCAGGTACCCTGAGCTATGGAGGAATACACAGAACACCAATACATACATATCATATACAAACCAGCTGCCCTGCCTTCATCACACATTGCCCTCTGATGTCAGGTTTTGCTGTTCATTCACATATATGATCTTTCCTATATGAAAACATGTTCATTCAACATTCCAAACACGTCTAAACAGTTAGGCTCAAAATGGCCAACTGGTGTTTGAGACTAGAAAGTCTTCATATTGAAGAGAAATAATGGGAGCATTTTTGGAAGAGTCTGGAACTATGTGGTGTCACCTGAGGGGAAAAATGGGAGCATAGTGCACTTTGTCAATTGTCAGAGCTATCAAGAGAAAGTCTGTGGCTGGAATAAAATTCAGGTCAGACAGGAGGCTTAAAGGAATACAAATGGAAGGAGTGTAGGGTATGTGGTTGAGGAGACAATGCTAGGCATCTACAAATACCTTGAGAGGAGGTTGTTGCCTGCTGCAGGGTGACTCCTTCAGCATTACCCATGGCTGCTTTGAGGTTGTCAAATGTTGTTGGACTAAACCAAAAAAGTTCCCAGTGTGGATCTAGAAGTCAGCTGAGGAAAACTGCCCATAGGATCAAAAACGGGTTTCTGATAAGAAAGCTACCTGATCTAAATGAATGCTTCTCTGGTCTACATTATAAAGCCAAAAAGATGCTCTTAGGACTTGTGGAAGATGGAAGCTTTGTGTTCCTACCACCTATCCATCTGATGCAACACTCCCCATGTATGTACTCCCTGCGCCTTCCAAGTCTTCGGTTTTACCATTTTTCTTTTTGAGGTTGGAGGTCAAGGGATCTCACTGTGGGCAGGTTACAGGTCTTTTTAAAGGTCAAAGCCATATTTATGTATTTTTAAGCCATTTTACATATATAAAATGGTGCTATTATTTTTATTACATTTCTATCCTTTTCCAAAGGTGAAGGTTTGAGGTGTTATATCCTGAATCCATTTTCCTCCCTATGGTTCAGGTTGCAGTTTTGCATAGTGTAATGACTTTTTAGGATTACATACGTTGTGCTGTAGCAGGATTGCCTCTAAATGGCTAAAAGTAGACTAGCAGTGCCATGACATAGATAAGGATGACTAGCATTTCCTATACTAAAGGAGTCCAGTTGTGAAAGTCATTCAAGAATACAAGCTTTTGAGACATTCTGGAGATTGGTATATGTATATCACAATTATTCTGGAAGTTGCCCAAGTACTCAAATGCTTTGACAGTGACAGTGACAGAGACTCCTGGCACTATGACGAGTGCTCTGGGACCTACAGTGAATTGAACCAATTTCTAGCATCTCTCAGTGCCTCATTTTCCAGATGCTTTAAAGAAATGATTATCATCATTTTTTCCCGACTTAAATGTAGTGGGGATTGAATGTCTCGTGCTTCATCTACATGTGCTTTAAATGTCATAAATACTAGGATTACGTTAGAGAAAGGCCTTGTGTATAGTGATAATTCTTAACTCTGGGTGTGACTAGCGTGTTGTTTTGGTGTGTGTGTGTGTGTGTGTGTGTGTGTGTGTGTGTGTGTGAGAGAGAGAGAGAGAGAGAGAGAGAGAGAGAGAGAGAGAGAGAGAGATTCCTCTAACTGGGCAGTGGTGGCACATGCCTTTAATCCCAACACTTGAGAGGCAGAGGCAGGCAGACCTCTACATTTGAGGCCTGTCTGGTCTACAGAGTGAGTTGTTCCAGGACAGTCAAGGCTACAAAGAAACCCTGTTTCAAACAAACAAAAGAAAACAAAACAAACCTCTGTAAGATCAGGCTGTTGGCAAGCCTATAGGGCATTGTATTTTCTTATTTACTGATTGATCAGGGAGGGCCTAGCCCATTGTGGGTGGTGCCACCCTTAGGCTGATGGTCTAGATTCTATAAGAAAGCAGGCTGAGTAAGCCATGAAGAAGAAGCCAGTAAACAGCACCCCTGCATGACCTCTGAATCAACTCCTCTTCCAGGTTCCTGCCCTGTTGAATTCCTGTACTGATGTCCTTTGATGATGAACTGTGATGTGGAAGTGTAAGCTGAATAAACTCTTCCCTCCTAACGTACCTTTTTTAGCCTCTTCCTTCCCTTTCTCCCTCACTACCAACCCCCCTCTCTGTGTGTGTGTGTGTTATATAAAACAAAATCAGAAGCTTACTTTCTTAAACACACATTATCATAGTTTCTGTGGGTCAGGAGTTCAGGATCCTCAGCACACAGCCTCACAGATCTGCAGTCAAGAGGTCAAACACATTCCTTAATTGGAGTTTGCAGTCTTCCAAACTCTCAAGTAACGGAGGATTTTGGTTCTCAGTGACCATAGGATGAAGGTCTTACTTACCTTACAAGCTGTCTTGTTGGTTCAGGTCTTTTTTTATCTCATAAAGACCACTTGCAGTTCCTTTCCTTAGAGACTCCCAAGGCACATCACAACCTGGATGCTTTCCTTCCTCTGGGTCTACAGGAGCACAGCTCTGACCTGCACCGTTCCTCCAAGTCCTGTGATTGAGACTCACATAATTTAATCACCAGAGTGATTGTTTTTACCATCATTTCCCATAGAATGTTACGTAATTAAGGGAACATCTGTCTCATCCCTCTCACCTTCCACAAGTGAGAATTATATAGAGGGGCCTATATAGTTGGAGTTATATAGAACATATGCACAGAGATGGGGAGACTGAATACTGAGGAACATCTTTGAAATGTGTGACAAAATGTGAGGACAGTCATGGTTCAAATAATCAGAGGTGATGCCAACTGAGATATAGGGACTGGAGAAATCTGATGTTTTCTGAAGGTCTCAAGGATACTCCACACTCTTTAGTAAGGAAGATCAAAGGCACAGTCCAGCCTGCAGAATAACAGGACACAAAGAGTCTCCTCCACGTACTAAGTGAGATCCATCACTGATGTGAATCTTCTGCAACCCAGAAGGGCACAAAGATGTCTGTGATTTTAGTATATGTATGAATTTGGTGAAGTATCATCAGAAAATGGGATAAAAGGATTAATTCAAATAATATAATTACTTGGGCAAGTGAAACTCTCCTAATGTAAAAGGAAAAATTATGTTTCCCTTGGCAGATAAAGGGACCTGTACCTTCAGGGTTGGCCATTCCTATATGCAGAAACCAGATGGTGACATCAATGCTTTGGGTAGCAATTGACTGCCTGTAGTGCATGAATATTATAGCCAATTGCATTTACATCTGTGCCAACTCTCTGTTCATAATCTTGGATAATTCTTGCATATTTATATGTTAATGCATATGTACATATGCACTGTTCACCAGCATTTTGCCAAGTATTTCCATTCCCTCTTGTTACTTGAAAGACTCTCTACTAACATGTTCATTAGAAATATAATCCAAGCCACGTGTTTTTTTAGAAAGATTTTATTGTTTTCACTTTATGTGTATGGGTGTTTTGTCTCATGTATGTCTGTCTGTGCATCATGTGTGTGTAGTGCCCACAGAGGCCAGAAGAGGGCATCAGATCTTCTGGGAATGGAGGTATAAATGGTTGTGAGCCACCATATGAATGCTAGGAACTGAACCTGGGTTTTCTGGAAGAGCCTCCAGTGTGCTTAACAGCTGAGCCATCCCTCCATGCATAACTCCCCCCCCACACACACAATTTTTAGCTTTCCCAGTGGGAACATTTTTCTTTAAGTAAAGACAGGTGAAAATAGCTTTATGATAGATTTTTTTGTTTACCTTACTATCTCCAAAGCACACTCATTTCAAAATGTAATCAGTAAGAATTATGAGCAACATGCTTTCAGTTTTCTACTGTCTTCAGAACCCATTGTGAACAATGCATCTCCCCAGATGTGCCACATTGGGGGGGGGGGCTTTACCATAATTGGCTAATAGATACCATTTTTCATAGCACAGGTCCTAAAGTCCTGACTCTGGCCAAGAATATTTAGAGAACCTAGGTTCAGTTCCTACCACCCACATGGAGACTCACAACTGTCTGTAATTCTAGTTCCAGGGGATCCAGTGCCCTCTTCTGACCTCCACGGGTATCAGGCATGCACATATACAATAAGATGAAAAAAATTAAAAGACCATAAGAAAACTCATAGCCTAGAAAGTGCCTGTCAAATTATTTACTACAAAATAGCCAAAACTCTTGAGCTCTTTTAGAATGATCAAGTGAAAAATACCTCCTTTCCTAAGGAGAGAAGTGGAAACAATTGTGTTAACCTTTCTGTTACTGGGACTGGTATATTACAAATAGGGAAGGGTTATTTTATTCTCTTTTATTTTTAATATTTGTTTTGTTGTGTTGGGTATGGTGGCTCATGTATTTAATCACAGCCCTCAAGAGGCAGAGGTAGGCAGAGGTCTGTAAGCTCGTGGCCAGCCTGATTATACATAGGGCAGGTCCAGGTCTGTGAAGAATTTTTGCTGAGAAGGTAGATATCTGCCATTACTGGAGAGCTAGTCAGCTTGATGCTAAAATGACAGACTTTTTTCAGTGGAATCCCCCAATTACAGCTGATCTGAAGAAACTAGATCCTCTAAAGATGTGTCACATCGCTCAACCCTGATAAACCTGCCCAGTGAACCTGAAGTTCTTTCCCCACCCCTATTACCCATGGGATAATTACATAGGATGATGCCCAGCGAATCAAACACATTCAGCTCCAAAACCCCTCCCCACTGCCCAAATGTTTATAATGACTCTGATTCAGGAAATAAACTCTCTCTTCTCACAATGACTGCCTAAGACTTGACTGTTTATTTTGGGCTTGGGAAGGAAGCGCTTTTCCTTCCATGAAGAATTTACCACCACTGCTGCCTGGTGAAGTAGGCCTGCTTGGGGCACATGCTCCAGCTAAGAAATGCTAAGTTTCCACTGATTCTCCTGTACCACCTGCCCAGCCACAGCTCCAGGAGCCCCAGGATCCTTGAAACTGCCTGGTCCAGTGCTGGCAGTTTAGCCAAAAGAGTTGCAACATTTGGCAGTGAAAATAAACTTTTCTCCTGCCTCTCTGGACCTAGCCTGGACCTTCTGGCAGAGGAATGTGCATTTCCAGACTGATACCAGACCAGGGTGGGAATTCCGTGCTAGAAGTCACAAAATGGCACCCAACATGGGGCAACAGAATCCCTGATTTGAGCAGAAAAGGCCCAGCTGAACTTCAGCTGGCATCAGTCACGTGGAACAACATAATCTCCAGTTTGACCAGAGAAAGGATGAGTGTTCCCCAGCCTGAAGACCCAAGCTTCTACACTCTGAAGGAGGCAGTATCAATTTCTAGTTTTCCTACTTTGTTTTTGGTCAGGTCTTTCACAAGGGTTTGGATACAGTTTGTGGAACAGTTGAAGCCTTTTAGTGGGGGCTACTCCTCAATATTGGCAGAAGGTTCTTTCACCCTCTTTCTAACCCTGACAGCCCATTGGGTGTAACCAAAGAATTTTAGCCTCTCATACAGAAAACCTGGTAATGCAGAAGTCATGTAAGTGTCATTAGGACAGCTACCAGTTTCTTGAACTGCAGGCAAGCTTGTGCTTTTTGAGGTACACCAATCCCCCAAGACAATTCTCTCAAGAATGTTGGCCATCACTAGCAATACTTCCTAACTTTATCTAGCATGGGAAACCATTCATCATGTAGAAAAGACCCTCAAGTTAAGGAGCTGTGTACACTCTTAAAATTACATGGCATAAAACTCAGTAAAAAAAAAAAAAATCTCATTTTGGGAAGAGGCACTTAAGATAGCACCCCCACATGGCCACAAGTAATATTTACAACCCTGACATGTGGATTCAAATCACTTCTTCACCTGAAATAAGAACAGCCAGGAAGGAAAAACTCCCTCTCCTCATTTTATGCTCCAAATTGCAAAGTGTGACCCTGAAAAAGAAAAGAGAAAAAAAATTCATTTTCATTTGTGCCTGTGCTCTCATGCCTGTATGTGTGTATCTCTGAGAGTGTATGAACAAACATGAATGTGTCTGAAAGGCGTACCTGTGAAGGCTGGAATGCTTGTGCGATATCTTGATCTGTACTACAGACATTTGCATGCTACCCAATAAGGGCTCCAGGATCTAAACTCTAGTACTGTGGTGGTTTAGATAAGAGTGGCCCCATGGACTCTTATGCTTGAATACGTGGTCTCTAACCGGTGGAACAGTTTGGGAAGTATTAGGAGGTGTGGCTTTGTTGGAGGAGGTGTGTCACTTGGAGCAGGGTTTAAGGTTTCAAAAGGCATCCCAGTTAGTGTGAACTCTTGGCTACTGCCCCAGCACCATACCTGCCTGCCTGCTGCAATGCTCCCCACCAGGATGGGCATGGGCTCCAATCCTCTGGAACTTCTAGCCCCAAATTAAACACTTTCTTTTATGAGTTGCCTTGGCCATGGTGTGTTATCATGGGAATAAAAAAGTGACTGAAACAGTCCTCATGATTGAATTACAAGCACTCTTCATGACTGAGTCAGGAAGTTTAACTGCCAAGGTGACTCTGCTGTGAGTGACTTGGGAAGACCTGCTAGGAAGTACTGAGTTAAGGGAGGAAACTGTTGCTGGCTTCCAGAGAAGAGCTTTATGCCCTCTGGAAAGAACAGGAGTGGCTTGTTCACCATCCACAGGATAAATGGGAGGCCAGAACACAGGACAGAAAAGAATAGCAGAGATCACGTTGGCAGGACTTCATTAACTTTGCATTAATAATGAAAGATGGAGAGCAGCCAATGTAACTATCTGTATTCCTGTCTTCAGTTGTAGCCTGCTGGGAAAGGTGGTGTTTGAAAACTGCACTGTTTGAAAACTGTATAAGATACAAGCAACAAGTATAGTGTTGCTGTGCCAATATTATTTTAAGTGATAATATATGGGAGAAAACAGATTTCTTCATTTGAACTATGTGGTATTATTTATTTATTGCCATTTAAAACATTATGCATTGACATGTGTATAATGTATTCTGACCATATTTATCTTGCCAATACCCTTTCTTATCCTACCTCTGTGAATCCCTCCTTCTTTCCAACAAGTTCACCCTCTTACTTTCATGTGTGTCTGTGTGTGTGTGTGTGTGTGTGTGTGTGTGTGTATGTGTGTGTGTGCATTTAGTTACGGTTGGTTGTAACTGGTAGAGAGTTCTTTGCTATTGCACAGGCAATGTACTGTCAGCCACATGACTGACAAAAATGACTGTCAATATCTTCTCAGCTAGGAGTGAGAACTTATGAGTCCCCATACCAGTCTATGATGGGATGTTTATGAACCCAATCTTGTGCAGATAACTACAGTTGCCATGGATCTTCCTTTTTTTTGTTTTTGTTTGTTTTTGAGTCAGGGTTTCTCTGTGTAGCCCTGGTTGTCCTGCACTCACTTTGTAGACCAGGCTGGCTTCCAACTCACACAGCCTGCCCCTGCTTCCCAAGTATGGGATTAAAGGTATGTGCCACCACACCCAGCCAGCTTTTCCATTTTAACACTCCTCTTTCAGTCTTGGACAGAGAAGCTTGTTCTCATGGTGGGCAGTGGTTAATGCAGACGTATAAGTGGTCTGACTGCAGAGAATCAGTGACTGTTGAGTGCTCAGTCCTAAGTGGGATATCTGTATCACACTATCCAAGGTTCATGGAACACTGTGAATGAGTAGCACTGATCCGTGGGTGTAAGTGTAAATGTTTAGGAGGCAGTTTGACAATATGTACATTTAGCAAAACAGCAGTAGTAGGTTTTCTTCTAGGTTTGTGTGTTTGTAGAAGCCGGGAACCTAGAATAGGGTGGACCTTGGTTTGGGGAATGGTAGAACACATGCAATATGAAGGTAGATGAGAGAAATATTTATGGTAGAAAGGTTAAAGTGGAGATAGGAGAGAGGAAATTTGGGATAGGTCAGCCAAAACTAACATATGAAAAAGAAATATCTAAACATAGTACTTTATAAGCTAATTAAAATATATAATTTAAGAAAATCAAGGGCTAGGGAAAGACTCAGTGGGTTAAGTATTTGTGATGCAAGTATGAGGATTCAGTTTGAATTTCCAAAACTAATGTAAAGCCTGGTGCATCTGTAAACTCAATGTTCCTACAGTGGAATGAGAGGCAGAGACAAGAGATTTCCCATGAACTCAGAGGAACTAACCTAGTGTATGCTTCAGTGAACAACAATGGGACTCTGTTTCAAACAAAGAAGGTGAGGACCTAGCCCTGAGTTTGTCCTCTGACTTCTACACATGTGCTGTGGTGTACATGTGCACACATACAATACACATACAGATGTGCACAGTTTGATCAGAACTACTCTGCATGAGTGGACAATGCTATTCCTGAAGGTATAGGTTATAGAAGGAATCCTAGAGCTAGGTGTGACAAACTTTCCTAAGTTGTTGACCTGCTGACCCAGAGAGACCCCAGAAGCCCCCAAAACAGTACAGGGTATCTCCATTGCTCTTGGCAATGCACCAGACCCAGATAATAAGACCTACTTCTGAAGATTCTATATACTTTGTTTTCAGGATATAGAAAAAGCAAGCAGAAATAGAGCGAGAAGCTTCTTCCCTCCTGGCTAGCTTTCATAGTGCTGGAATGGACTCTATAGGCTACTGGAGTAGAGGAGTCAGTTGTCTTATCCAGTTGTGAACCCTGTACAGTACAATACTGACCTGCCAATCAAAATGTGCCCACCAGTGCAATAATGGCATAACAGTTATGGAGGTAACCAACTGCTTTCTGATTAGATTTGAGGTCTCTTTAACAGGAGAGAATTCATGCCTCGTACCACAGATCTAGTCAGAAGCCCATGGATGGGGAGATCATAAACAGATGGAAGGAAGGAGCCTACTACTGGTTGTTTGTTTGCTATTTATTTTTTAGAAATGGTCCCACTATGTAGCCTAGGCTGGCCTCTAATTCAAGATTATTCTGTCTCAGCTTGCTGAGTGTTGGAATTTCTGAAGTTGCCATCTTACTTGGTTTCTGTTACTACTTAAAGTAGATAGAATAGGTAGTGTTTCCCTTGCTTTGTTGGTCATTAATGTTTCCTAGGCTCATGTAGAGAGCAGAAGACAGAGTAAGAGTTGTGGTTTCTAAGTCCCAGTGATGTGTGGTGGAAGCAGATTGGTGCAGTAGAGAATATGTGTCACATTAAGCAGTTTGATCTTAAACAACCTTTTTTTTTTTTTACCTTCTCTGAATTTCAAAATTCTTATTATAAAACTGAGATAAAATTACCTGCCTCATGGGGTTGTTGAGTGAGATCGTTTTTAAAAAATCTGCCTAGCATATATGTATTGAGTAAATGTGCCATCTCAAGGATAAGTGGGAAAGAATACAGCTAAGGAAAATGAGAACTTAGCATATGGAACACATACTGAAGATGGGATCTGATTCTAATTAATGAGTAGAATATTGGAATTATGGGTACTCGGCAACCCAAACTAACTCGATAGCACTGACTATCATTCTAGTTTTATCTTTAATCAAAACAGTAATTAAATGTTCTTAAGAAGCTTGAGGTTGTAGATAAAGGATTCCCCCTGTGCATTTGGAGTTGGTCCAGATGTTTTGGGAAAAAGAAAAAAAAAAAGACTCCCCAACTTCCTAGTGTATTTGTGCTGAAGAATCTCTGAGGTTGAGCTCTTCCCTGCATCTGGGCCTTTAGGGCACCCAGAAAGTATTTCAACATCCCTTGTTGGGGGTTGGAATATCCCAGCATATTCAACTAACATTCAGTGAATGCCGGGGATCACATACACAATAACATGTCTCTGGCCCTGCTGCCCTTTGAATTTCAGAGTCTAGAGGAAGAATTGGTCAACGTTAAACAATACAGCAAAGGGTTTCGCGAGTGGCTGTCTGTGATTCCAGAAGTAGATTATGATGAACTGAGTAATATAAGCAGGTATGGCAAGTCTTAAACGTCCATTGAGAGATGTTTTTAGTTTCCAGGCAAACCTGTTCCCTAGCACTTTAATATTACCTAATTCAAAGATTTGCCTCCCTGCCAGAGTGAAGCTGGGCAGAGGGGCACTCAAGCTTCCATACTGCATATTCCTAACTACCCTTTCACCAGAAGCCAGGGACTTCACCAGGCTGTGCCCCGCTCAGTCGGGGACTTTGCCAGGCTGTGCCTAGCTTCCCCAGGCACTTCAGCATGCTGCGCCTAGATCCTCCATGTTTGGCATGACGATTTAAATTCTGCCTCCCTCGGGCAATGAGATAATAAGGCAGGTAAGCACATTTCTGGGCTAATCTTCATCAGTGTACCCCCGTGGTCTGCTGCCTGCCATTGAGTATCCTTTTCTTATCTTATTCCCATATAATTCACAGTCTTAAATTTAAGAGGAAACACTGGATAAACTTGGAACTGCTGTGTTAGTTCGCTAGAATTTTGTCTTCTCCATTTGTAGCTCAGTGGGCAAGATCAGCTACAGCTGCTTGGGGAAGGAGTCCATTCTGCTGCTTGAGCAGTCCAGCAGTTATTTACACACCAAAATGACAAGGCCGGAGGGTCTGTGAGGCAGGCAGCTGGTGGATGAATCATGGTTGGTCATCAGAGCGATGGTGGCACATGGCAGAAGCCCTTTCCTGCCCACCACCTGCTCTGTCAGTTCTTCCTCTTCTAATAAAGTGCTCTGTTGTGGTGACTGGATAAAAACACACCAAGCTGGGTGTGGAGTAATTCAATCAGGGTAAGTCAGCATTCTTCAGCAGTACTGTGCCAGGGATGGAGAGACAGCCTCGCCTGGCAGCTAGCTTAGAGCAATAGAAATAGGCCGGAAGCGCAGTTCCTCCCAGAACCCTCTGCATCATAGTTCTAGAATATAGAGGCCCCCACATACTCTCCAAACCAAGCATTTGAAGGAGCCGATTCCCCTGTGCTTCCTTCTGAATCACCATAAACGTTTTACGTGGCCTTTCTCTTATTAGCATCATCTTAACATTTCATTGAAGATTATAAATTTTTAAGGAAGTTCAAACCAAAGTTCATAGTCCTACTAGCAATTCTTTTCATATTGGTTTTTATGGCTGTGTTGAGTACCCTGAAGAATTGATTGGTTAAAATGCCCCAGTTTTAAAAGTAAAACAGCAGGAGAGTGACATTTGCAGGGTGGTATTTGCAGTTCTCACTCTTCCTTGAATTTTTAAGAACCACTCTCTGTTGTGACAGTCCAGTAGTATAGAATTTTATGTGTTGTTTTTCCAAGAGGAGAAACTGAGCATGCTCAGAACACTGGTCTGCTTGAATTGTGTCTCACAGATTGACTGTAATTAGGGATCTGCATGAAACTTCAAATGCTTCTCTTAAAACAAGCAAAAATAACAATATAGCTCTAAGGTGTATATCTAAGTCATTTGTCCCTTCCCTCCTGCTCCCATTCCTCTGTCTCCTCTTCCTTCTTCTTTCTGATACACCTGCAGGTTTCTCATTACTTGAAAAAAGGATTATGAATGAATGCGGCCGACAGCAGCAGCACTTTCATTTCTAGTTCTGTTAGTGATAGATATCTTGCTCCTTCCCACTCAGGAAGACATGCTCAGTTCCGTGTGACTTCTATTCTTTCCTTATGAGACATGGGAAGTGATACATGATACTTTAACAGCTGTCCTGGAAGACAGTAAATCCAGCATCCACATTCAAGGTCTTTGAAGGTTAGTGTTCCTTAAGACTCAACCTCATACACTGGAGGCCTACAAGGCAGCACCACTAGGGAAAAGTGTCTCATTGACAGGAAAAGAAAAAGTCTGTGTTCATGTTCCCTTTGGTGCATTGGTTGTAGTATAGTTATCCTGTACTATATAGCTAAAATCTGACTATAAGTAAATAGATGCCATGTGCATCCTTCTGAGTCTGAGTTCATATGATTTCTGAACTGGAGCGGGGGACTGATATGTAGGGACACTCCACTCCAGAGGAGTTGGATGGAAGGGATAGGGGGTAGAGGGTAGAAGGGCAGGATTGGGAGGGATGGAAAGAGATGGTACAATGGAGATGTAACTTGAAGTAATAAATAAATAAATTTAAAAAAAAAGATCTACTTAAAAAAAAAAGACTCAACCTAATTGATACTTCGCAGTGAAACCATTTGTGCTGAGGAAGCAGTGTGCTGAATGATTGATCCTAAGCTCTGTCATCTTGCCCAGTTCTCTCTGAACCAGGTCCCTAGCATTTTTACCACATGGTTGAAAGAGCAGAGAGAGGAACAGACTCAATAATATTGTTGACCATCTGGTAAATGTTTAAGTAACAGGAATTAATGTGTGTTTATTTATATGAATGTGATAGTAACCTGAACTACTAATACAGAAAGTCATGCTATACTATATATTTTCTTAAATTCTCTGGATCTAATTTATTCAACATTTTCACAGACTATTATGTATTCTTTATTTTTTAATTACACATTTATTTATTTATTCATTTATTTTTAATATTTATTTATTACTTCAGGTCTATCTCCTGACTGTGTGTTTCTGTGTTTACTGATTTATTTGGGGTCTTGATACTGTCAAGTTTAAACCATCTTTCATGGAAGACCATGTGACTGGATCCAGCATGTGGGCATTGGTGCTGAAGTCCTACCCTGTTTTGACAAGGGTGTAATTTGAATATACCCCTGGTTCCTCTGAGCCTCAAACTGTTCTTCTATAAAGTGTAAATATTGTAGCATCAGACAGTATCCCTCAAGAGGGAAGGATCTTGGGAGTTCCTCAGATTCATCATAATTACATGGAGAGCTTGTTGAAAATACTCATCCTGGGAACCACCCTCAGTGATTTACTATATTTGGGGAAAATCTGGGGCTCTCCATTACTAGTCATTTGTGTCAAGTGATTCTGAGTTATGCTCTACCAGTGCTATAGAGAGTAGCTGACTGAAGTTAGCCTGTGTTCTGGTATTCTGTCTGTGCTGTGATAAAACACTGACTAAAGCTAATGGGGGTGGGGGAGGAGGAAAGGCTTCATTGTATCTTACAGATTCCAATCCATCATTGAGGGACTTCAGAGCAAGGAGTTCAGGGCAGGAACCTAGAGGCAGGTACTGAAGCAGAGGCCATGGAGGAATGTTGGTACTGACTTGTTCTACATGGCTTACTGAGTTTGCTCTCTCATATAACTCAGGACCACCTGCCCAGGGCTGGCACTGCCCATGGTGGACTGGGCCCTTCCATGTCAATCACTAAGAAAATGCACTACAAACTTGCCTACATCAGTCTGATGGAGGAGGCATTTCCTCTCTCTTGGGTGACTCTAGTTTATGTCAAGTGGACAAAAGCTAGCCTGCACACCCTCTGAAAAGTAAATAGCTAGCCAATTCTAATAAATATGCATTTGTTAGTAGGTTAATTAATATTTGTGCTTAAAATATCCTGATTTCATAACAATAGGAAGGCAAGTTGCATAATCAATGCTGTTGATTCATTAAGTAAAGTACCATTCCATTCTTTTTACTTAATTAGATCCTCTGTTTTTCTTTTTATACAGAAAATAGCGAAATCATTATGGACTTGGTCTGAATCAGGAGTCCAGATGAGCTTAAAGAAACTGGTGCTGAACCTTTAGTTTTTTGGCTCCATGCCCACTAAACCCCTCCAAGCCAGCTCCAGTGTCTGCTGGCCTGGGAAGAGTAAGCAACATTCTGGAATGGGAAATCAAAGGACTCTTCATCACTGACCTGTCATGTAAAGTGAATTGACAAGGGAGACAGGCGGTGCAGCCATGGAAAAGAATTCAAGTTTATGGAAGAGCCTGGTGGTTGAACACCCACTCTGCACAACCTGGAAGCAAGAGGCCGAAGGGGCCATTTACCATCTTGCCAGTATCTTATTTGTAGTAGGTTTTATGGGTGGCAGTGGATTCTTTGGGCTCCTTTATGTCTTCAGCTTGCTGGGGCTGGGTTTCCTCTGTTCTGCGGTATGGGCGTGGGTAGATGTTTGTGCTGCTGACATATTTTCCTGGAATTTTGTGCTGTTTGTCATCTGTTTCATGCAGTTTGTTCACATTGCATATCAAGTTCACAGCATAACCTTTGCCCGAGAATTCCAGGTGTTATACAGCTCCCTTTTCAAGCCCCTCGGGATCCCTTTGCCCGTCTTCAGAACAATTGCTCTGAGCTCTGAAGTGGTCACTTTGGAAAAGGAGCATTGTTATGCCATGCAGGGGAAAACTTCCATTGATAGACTCTCCATGCTTGTCTCAGGAAGGTTTGTACCCTCTGTGCTGAGTGTCTTTCCTCTAGAGTGGTTGTCTGTGTTTCTTTGCTCTGTATTATTCTATGTTGCTGCAGCATAGGCCTGGGTGGCATTTAGCACCCTGAGACTCAGGGAAATCTTTGAGACATGATATAGGTGTGGGAATTTAGAGGACATAGTATTGTTACTTGAATCAGAAATAAAATTCACAAACCTTAAAAGCAAAGCATGAATTTACTTCTTTGGATGCAGTAACTACATCATAGCTAGACACTGAAAGTCAAGGAGGATGAGGCAGCTTGAAGTGATAGATCCTTAATTTGGACAAAGTATTTTAGGTAGACTATTCTGGCATTTTTCTATATAACTGAGAACTTTTAGTTTTATGCTATCAAATTTATTCAGTAAGTTCTAGCATTTACCCCCTTGTGAGAAGTGGGAGTGAGGACTTCAAGAGTATATATGCTTAGAATATAACTTGGAAAAATTGGAAGGGGCAAACAATAATGTGTTTTTTCATGTAATTGAAAAGATTAGGGGCTGGAGAGATGGCTCAGCAGTCAAGAGCACTGGCTGTTGTTCCAGAGGACCAGGGTTCAAGTCCCAGCACCCATTTGGCAGCTCATCAGTGCCTATAACTCCAGTTTCAGGGGATCCAACACCTTCACACAAACATACATGCAGGCAAAACACCAATACACATGAAATAAAAATAAATAAATTATTTTAAAAAGAGAGATGAGATTAAACCTTTACCTCACAGAGGGGCTTGTAGCAGATCTCCACTATGCTCTGAAACTCCTTCTGGATAATCAGAAAATCTGAGTATGCTCAAGTCTTGTGCACAATATATTCATAGAAAGTACCACTTCATACATGTGCAACTTGGCTTTTGGTGAATTTCACTTACTATTCCATTCTCTTAAATGAGGAACATCAGTACACAAATCTTATAAGGTACTATGGTAGTATATGAATATTTTGTTCTTCAAAACTCAACAGGGAAGAAGTTGCTAGAGGCTGGAATGCTCGCAAATGTGTACACACTTTCTTCTCACCTCATAACAGATATTCTTGTGTCTTGTTAGGATCAGAGTGACAGTTGATGGCGAATTTCTGCATTATATTTCCCCCTTTCAGTTCCTGGATTCTCCTGAGTGGGATTCCCTAAGACCCACAGAGGAAGGCATTTTTCAGGTAAGGGTTAATTAGGCTGCATGGCTAATGCCCTAGTCTTCTAAACACATGACTGTTTTAAAGCAAACAAGCATACACATGGAACAATATATAACACAGCTTTAATTTATATTTAACTTTGGAATACAGTTTGCTTTATGCTTTCTTTCCAATCATGAGTCCTGCTGACTCACATCAGTGACTGGTACAACCACAGAGAGAATGGGAATGGATGTGAATGGAAGGAGTCTGTGAGAGAACTCTCTAGATTTCCCATGTTGAACCTCATATATGGGGATTAATATGGAAAGATTTGGCTGAAACACTGTCGATGTGACAGTTCAGAAAATGCCGAGAGAAAAAAAAATTCACTTTCTGCAAAACAAATGGTTTTTGAAAACTGAAAGCGCTGATGGGATTCAGTTATTTCTAAACTTGCTGTTACTTCTATGCTGTCGTGTATTGGTATTATTAAAAGACAGCCGTTTCAGCTGCTCCCATTAATTATGCTATACTGCTTCCTATAAACCAAAACACACATGTGCATGAAAATTCATATTCATGTAAATATGCAAAAGTGGTATTTGTAAATTCCATTTTGTGCTAGAGAAACCATGTTAGAGTTAAAAGTTCACAATCTTCATATTTGTATATTTATTCCTCTTATATTAGCCAGCTTTACTCTTTCATTTTCAGATTAAGTAGCTCTGTAAAATACAAAACACAATCAAGAGAAGCATGTGCAACAGCATTGTGATTAGATAAGAATTAATAAATTATGTAGTTTATCTTAATATTTAATATCTTAAGTTTTTACAGTATTTTTCCAATATAATAACTGTATTAACCAATACAATAACTGTATTGGTTAAGATTTTTTAACATAAAAGGGTAGTAAAAAATTCATTTAAAAGTTGGGGCAGAAAAATGTGATTGAAGGATCTGGAGAGATGGCTCAGTGGTTAAGAGTACTGGCTCTCCTTGCAGAGAACATGGCTTTAGTTCCCAGCACCCATGTGGCAGCTCACAACCATCTGTAACTCCAGTTCCAGGGGATTTGATGTTCTCTTCTGGCCTCTGTGGGCACCGCACACATGTGGTGTACATACATACAATGAGACCAAACACTCATCCACATAAAAATAAAACTAAACCTTTAATAACTGTGTTTGGATCTCTTCCTTTCTAGTTTTGTTTTATATGTGTCTTTATGTTTTTTAGGTAACCCTTACAGCAGAAACTGATTGTCGATATGTGTCTTGGAGGAGAAAAAAATTATATCTGCTCTTTGCTCAGCATCGCTACATCTCCCGCCTATTTTCAGTTTTAATTGGCAGTGACATTGCAGATAAACTCTATGCCTTGAATGACAGGGTATATATAGGGAAAAAACATCACTATGATATTCGGTTACCCAACTATTATCAGATGTCAAGTCCAGATTTGTCTAGATCACCCCTAACAGAACATTTTCAGAATTCTAGACAACACTGTAGCAAATGACATCAAACTTGAAGTTGTATGATTACTGCAAAAAAGACTCCATCATAACCCACACAAGTTAGCGCGCTATTATGTTTATAACTTCAATTCAGAGTCATGATGCCATCGCCAGCTACTTGATTCACTTTAACTTCTGTATCGCAAATAAAATTTATAAATTTTCTTGTATTCCTTCCTGTTATAATGGGATAGGGAGATGAATAATGATGGGGGGCAGTTTGTCCGTTTTATGTACCAGAAGTGGGAGAATGGAATTTCACATTCTCTGATATTTTCTCAAACATGCTGTCTTGTACTGTTGGCCCAGGAGAAGCAGTTAGCAAATGTTCTCAGCATGAGAGCAGGTTGCTACAGTCCACAGACCCATTTCTAGAATCTGCTTTTTGCAACAATCTCTGACGAGTGTAAGTTCCATTGTTGGTGTGGGAAGCAATTATTTCCTTTACATGTGCTGTGACTAAAAAGTAGAATAAATGTAAGAAACGATAGCATGCCAATTTGAAGACTCCTTTCTTGCTACAAACAAGTCCTAAGCTTATGCTTTATAGTTAACCATTAAAAGAGGCAACTGATAGGGAAATTGCCTAATGATTAATGAATAAAAAGAACACCCATAAACAGATAGTACAAAAGCATATGGGCTTTGGGTCTCATGTGCAGCTGCCAGGACAGGGACAGCTTCACAGTGAATTCTCAGTACTGTGAGAAGAGTAGAGGAAAGAGAAACTTACTTGCAGATCCAGTCCCTGTCTTTGGAAAACTGGCTTTCTGAAGCTCATATGCAGTGGTCCTCTGTGGAATCATCTGTTACAGATTTGACAAATGGGCCTCATGTCCTGTTATAAACTGGGCTGTAGGTTATAAACTGGGCCCTGATGATAGGTATATCCAGTGATAGACAAGATTTATCCCTCATGGAGCTTACATCCTGGGGGGAAGAGAGAAGATGAGCCAGAAAAGTTTATGCATACAAAGTGATTGGGCCAAGGAGAAAGGACAATCAGAGGAGGTGAATGGAGGAGTGCTGCAGTGTGCTTAGGATGACTGAAGGTCTCAGCAAGAAAGTGATGCTTACCAAAGACACGGAGGAGGCAGTGTTCAGTGCAGATATTGGGGAAGAGCAGTTTGAGTTAGGAGCAGCACATGCAGGTTCCTAGGCTGCCCAGGTCAGCACCAGTAGGAAAGTCAGCATGGCTAGAGCAAAATGAGCATAGAGAAAAAGAATCATAGGGAGATTGGGTGGGTATGTAACAATCATGGGGGTACTTAGACTTGTATTCAGCAGCCACTGTGGAGTTTGAAATAGCATAGTGATATGTTCTGCCCTTGGTAGCTTGCTGGGGATGGGGGATGAGGTAGGTGGGGAAATAGTGGATGAGGAAGATCAGGAGTCAGTTGTCCCTGAACCCTGAATGTCTGGACTCAAGAGAAAGATCTGGTTAGAGATGGAGCTCTGACACACCTAGCAGTCGATGGCATCTGAACTCATGGGCCTAGAGGAGATGCCAAGTGACAGAGAGGAGATCAGAACACGAGTGGCCTCATGACCCTTTCTGTGAGTGTTTTGTTAATGAACAGTGGATAGGAAGAACCACCAAAGGCTATGAAGGACCAGCCAGTGAGGCAGTGAAGATGCCGAGGGTGTGTGACGTTCCAAAAGACAAGTGAAGAGACTTGTCCGCAGACCCATTTCTAGAGTCTGTTTTTTTTTTTCTTTGTGTGTATGTGTGTGTGTGTGAATCTCTGACAAATGTAAGTTTTGTAGTTGGTGTGGGAAGCAATTATTTATTTTACATGTGAAATAGTTCTTTGACATGACTAAAAAGTAGAATAAATATAAGAAATTATAACATGCCAATTTATATTGAAATTGAAGACTTAGCGCAAGCAAATCCTGAGCTTATGTTTTACAGTTATTAAAAGAGGCAACTAAAAGAAAACAAAATTGCAACCCAGCTAACTTCTCAGATGGTGCAACTTAAAGTGTTAAATTATCACCTAATGTTAACATAGCAAAGTCACAAAGACCCACATTTCTCCCAGAGCCACTCTGAGAAAGGAACAATGAAGTGTCCTTAATGTTCCTGAGAGGTTGAATGGTAGGAGGTCTGGAATAAACCACTGAACTGAGCAATGAGGACCTATACTGGTGAACTTCACCAGGAAAGGTTTGGGTAGAGTGATATGAAAACAGACCAAAGGGGAATGGAAGGGAAAACATGGGAACAGCAAAACCAGGTATGCCTTTCAAGCATTTGAAAAGAAATAGAAAAGTCAGTAGGACATGCAAGAAGTGGGGCTGAGAAAGAAATGGTTATTGCTGATGAAGATCAGAAAAATAATGGCACCTAAGTATGCTAATGGCATAATCTCCAAGGGTGGGTGAGCTGTCTGAGTGCTGACCTTGAGCAAGTTTGTGATAATGGGATCCAGGGTCCTTAAACAGGACAGTGGCCATCACAGACAGACAGGAGGCAGAGAAGACCCAAAATGAAGTCAGAAAGGGACTGGGGAGAAGTGTGCAATGTGCACTGATTTCTGTGTCAGCATCTGCTGTAAATGGGACAGCACAGCCAGGTCTGTATCACCAGTGTGAATAAGCTATAGAACAATTCATGTCCAGCATGAAGTAAGGCCAGCATGGGATGCTTTCCTCTCTGGCCATATGCCGGTGTAACATTTCTGAAGCAAACAGACACAGCCAGACACAGTGGCAGCCACACTCTGGTGTGGTCAGACTTTCTGGAAGTGCCATAGCCCTTTTGGTGGGCTTCACTGTGGCACTGGGAGAAATTCGGATCTCTGTGTCTTAAAGACTTTTCTTGCAGTTAAGAAACATTTCCCACCTTCCATTAATACCAAGTTATAATGTAATAGCATTTAGGTTATACCAGATAATTTAGCAGTAATTAATTAGAAGCTAGTTTTCTAACTAGAAAAGCTACTGAGAGCAAAGCCACAATGAGATAGGCTCAAGTCACACGGCAGGAAGAAAATGAGAAAAATTTGTAGATGAGTTTTCCATAAATCTGTTTTTAGGATAGGACACACACACAGGAGAGTGAAGGGGTATTGAGAGGGAGAGAAGGTTGAATGCAGGGACTCTCGCCATCTCTACTGTCATGAAGGGCTGATACCAACCCTTGTAATAGCAAATGTGCCGTGATCCAACACGTTGGTTTGTTTACAGGTTTTCTAACCTGGTAAAAAGTAAAAACAGGAGACCCTATAGGGACCTCCTTGTAAGTACACTGTGTGTCTAGAAGGAAATGTCTAGAAAACTATGTTTTACTATCTCAAAATATTCTTATCAGCCCAGATGGAAAGCAGAAGTGGGTATCCAAGAAACTAGAGCAGTGCCCTGAATTGCCTTCCTGTGGTACACTTAGAATTTAATTTCTATTAAAACTGGACTTATTTTCACCTGAGCCTAATAGCTATCAACTTCTAAATTCCCTGGGTTCTATTGTTGCTAAAAGCTTGGTCAGATGAGAAACACAAGATATGTTCTGTTTAAAATGCTGTACAGCTCTGGGTAAAAGATGTGCATATTCACAGATAAATGGAGCCTTTATTCAAAAAGCAGTAAGAATTTCAAAGAAATTTCAAAAGGAAGAAAGAAGAAGGAGAAGAAGAAATTAAACAAGTTCAGGGCATTTGCATGCTAGACACATTTTGCTCCATGCCCAGAAACCTGGCACTCGCCAAGGGTTGCCCCTGATTTTAAAGAATTAGTTTGACTGCTTTATGGTTTTTCTGTCCTTAGTTTTGTGATCAAGGGGACTCTAAAGAGTTGGGAGAGGGAAAAGGAGAGATGGTGGCACAAAATGAGCCTATAAATACCCACACTGCACTCACTAGTGGAGTTCCTAAGGCTGCAGATCCATCTCTCAGGCCTTTCCTTCACCCCAATTTTGAAGCCTCCCATTCCCTCAGAGCTATTCTTTGAAACTGATTTCACCCATGTGCCCTGGACTCCACATCCTTAGGGTCTTGCACTGAATGTTACTGTTCAGAACAGCAAGAGCTTTTCTGAGTACCCGTGCAATGGAGAAATATTCATGCCTCCTCTACGGAGGCGCACGGGAAACGTCATGTGCTGTCCTCCTGGACTCATATATCCGACTTACATTGCACACACCCAGAAAGAAAGAACCGACTGGACAGAGAACTCAAAAAGAAGCCCCACATCTGTCCCTCTCTCCCTTTCCATTTGTATTGAACCTTTTCTTGGCAGGTTTGGTGTTTCATGCCCATAATCCTAGCACTTGAGAGGCTGAGGTAGAAGAAGCACAATCTTGAGGCTAGCCTGGGCTACATAGTGAATTTCAAGCCAGCCTGGGTTATGGAGTGAGATCTTGCCTGCAAAACAACACACACACACACACACACACACACACACACACACACACACACACACACACACACGTTGTAAGGGGGTTGTGGGAAGAGCCAGCATTACTTGGGGATGTAGCTCAGTGATTGCTTAGCAAAGCCCTAAGTTCAATCCCTGGCACAAAAAAAAAAAAAAAAAAAAAAACCCACAACAACAACAACAAAAACCCTCCTGGTTTCACTAACAAAGGCCATAAGACAAATAAAACATGAGACAAGATGAAGGATATGAGAGGCTTGGTTTGACCAAAGACATAACTTTGTGTATGACACTAGACAGTGTTATCTGACGGGCTCCATCTTCACATAGATTGTTATTAAAATATTAACCTTCAGCTGGTATAGTGGTGCATGCTTTCGTTCCAGAATTCAGGAATTAGAGACAGAAGCAGCAGATCTCCATGAGTTTGAGGCTAGCCTAGTCTACACAGAAAGTCCCAGGCCAGCCAGGACTACATAGTAAGACACTGTTTTAAAACAACACCACACCCATAAAACCCTTCAGAAATGAAGTTCCAAAGTAACACTATTTTTATAAAAGATAGTTATAGTATATTCTGAGCTCAATTAATTCTACTTCTTCATTCCACTAAAATGTAATATATGCATCAGCACAAATAAATACATATTTAATGTGATAGACCAAAACCACACAGTTAAGATTGAAACTTTTGTCATCTTGCCATACCACCAGCACTTTAATGACAGACTGTATATTTGCAAATATAACATCACGATCTGAGTATAATTTGAAGTTTTATTATTATGCCAACGTTGATTACCTTTAAAACATACCATCTACATTATAGGTTGACAGAGAATGTCATCAAAAGTACGTGTAATTCCATTTGCTTTTTCCTTGGAAGAATCCTATTTTATGTGTAGAGCTCAGAGTCTGGCTCACAGCAAATGGTAGCACCCAAGCCTAATTCTACCAGACCAAAGTCCTTTCATTTTCCAGTCTGTTTTCCTGATTTGGAGATCATTAAAATGTCCTTAATCTGAATTGAAGAAAAAGTCAATGTCAGAATGCTAATTACACATTTTCTGAATTTGGTAGTGATTGCCAAGGAACATTAGCCAAAGAGGAGTCTTTCTTCCAATCATCATCAGCAGCAGCCGCTAGCTCCAGCTCAAAGTGCTCTGCAAGTAAAATGTGTCATCATGAGGAATGCTATTAAATTGGCTATCAGTTTGTAGAATGAAAGAGCATGGCCAAGTTCCATAAATTTCACTTCAGCTCATGTGAGGTTTGTTTTCTAAGAAGCCACCCTCATCTCACCCTATCTGCCCCGAGTGTCACCCATCACTCATAGAGAAAAATTAATTCAGTATTTTTAGTGGTTCTTATTCTTTTGCTCCTCTCTGAAGTAACACTTCATACTCAATAAAATTTTGTAAACTGAAGCTTATTCCAATAGAAGTTGGTAAGGACTCTAAGGTGTGGCAGATACTTTCAGTGTGGTACAAGAGGCTTCTGAGGAACTGGGCATAACAGAAATGTAAGCCGGTTCTCCCGAGATAAAAGATGAGCCAGTGCACAGACTTCACATCTATGTTCCTGAGAAAGGAATCTCCCTTAAACTCTTCCCTAAGCCTCCGGGGAGAGGTGCCTAGCATGTCAGCAGCTTTGCCATCTATCTGTCTCACAGAAGAAACGCAATTATACCTGCTCTCGCATCAAGTCTGATTTCAACTCTGCAGGGCCACTGGCAGTTCTATCATGAAGCCAAATGGAAGGCCTGGGAAAAAGCCATTTATCCCTCTGGCTAATACTGTTGGGAGTTTGAACACTATTCATTCTGAACAGAGCCCCACAGCAGTTCTTAGGTTCCAAGATGACTCTGGGTTGAAAACCTGAATACTGATTTACCATCTACACAGTAATCTGATGGGATTAATATCTGGAATCATGAAGAACCCCAAATATTAAACACAAAAATATTAAATATGTCAATAAATAGGAAAATTAACAGTTCTGAAATGAAAATACAAATGGACAATAAGCATTTGGAAAATGTTCGTATTCTTAGCTACAAATGAAAGGCAACATTGAGACATGAAGATAAGAAAGGCAACATGAAGCCGACATTGAGATTCCATCTCGCCATAATCAAATGTCTATAATCAAGAAAACAATGAGTGGTGGTGGAGGGGATGGGCAGTGTCTGCCATGGGCTGTCATGCCTGTTAATGGAACACCTTACCCTAGCTGGGCTGCCATGTTAAGAACCAGTGCAAAAGGAAGCTCTTAGCCCTCATGTGACTGATGAACTGAGGGGACTTGATAGGGGTGGGACCCCCTCACCCAAGGAGGAGAAGGAAAGGAGGGACAGAAGGGGGGGGGGGGGGGGGGGGGAACCAGGAGGTCTGGATCGTGGAGGGAGGGGGCTGTGAACAGATATAACTTGAATAAATAAATAAAATAAAAAAGAAAACAATGACAACAAATGCTGATTAGAATAGGGTTGGGATACAGAACACTGATACATTCTGGTGAGAATATAAATTGTGTGCCCACTAAGGAAGTCAGTATGGAGTTATTACCATACGATCCAGCTATACTATTCCTGGAATCTGAGGGAGCATATCACAGAAATACTTACATATCCATGTTTTCTGCTGCACTGTTCACAATGGCTGAGACACAGAAACAGGTCCCAATCAATGTAAGGATTAATAAAGACAATGTAATACACACACACACGTATTTTATTTCACCACAAATAAGAATGAAATTATGTCATTTACAGAAAAATGGGTAGAACAGGATCATGTCAGACCCAGAAACACAAATATCACATAGTCTCATATATAGAGAATCTAGATTCAAGTATAGGTATATATGAAATGCAGAAGTAGGAAGGAACTATAGAGGGTATTTTAGTTACCGTTGTAATGCTGTGAGGAGACACCACAACTAAGGCAACATAAAAGAAAGCATTTAATTGAGGACTTGCTTACAGTTTCAGAGAGTTAGTCCATCATCATTATCAACATGGCAGGGAACATGGCAGGCAGGTATGGTGCTGGAACAGAAACTGAGAGCTCACAACTGATCCACAAAGCAGGAGGGAGAAAGATAGAGAGACAGAGAGACAGAGAAACAGATAGGGGTTGGAGGAGAGAGAGACAGACAGGGAAACTGACTGGTCCTAGAATTGGCTTTTCAAATCTCAAATCCCACCCCCAGTGACATACATCCTCCAATCCTAATCCTTCCTAAACAGTCCACCCCCTGGGAAGAAGACATTCAAATATATGAGCCTGTGGAGCCATTCTCATTCAAACAACTACAAAGGGGGAGGAAAGGGTATAAAGTGGAGGGAAAGGGGAAGGGAGAAAATAGGACATTTTTTTCTTACTCATAAACCATAGTCAAATACACACATATGTATACATATGTGACATGAAAGCAGAAGTGAGTCTACTAGAGGGAAAGGGGACCACCAAGAGGCAGGGAGGAAAGGCAAAGGAGAATAATGAGAGTATAAATATTAGCAAGGTACAAATACATGCATATATGTATATGTAATTAAAATGTTATCATGAAACCCATTTTGTATGATAACTAAACATTCTAAAAAGTTAAAATATTAAGAAAAAACAGGGGGGAAACACAAGTCAACATGTTAAATCATCAGTAATGTAAGGACTGATGCCAAGTGATTAATAGCCATACTTTCTACTGAGTTTTCCCACTCACTATCCATTTTCTAGGCATCAGAAGTGCTATTTATTCATTAAACCAAGTTGTTTGAAAACTTCAAAACATCTGTGGGATTTCCTGGTATATTTAAATGCTCTGTTGCTTTTAGATGCCAATTTCTTAGCTCATAATACATTCAAACACTTCTTGTGAGATAAAATGGTGCAGTGGATATTTTTAAAAAATAGCTTTTAAAAATTACAGTAGCAGTCAAAGTGTCTAAGAATACTTTTGTTTTGGGTCAGAAACGTTCTTTAGTGCTGTCTTCCCACATTCTAAACAGACTCAATTGCTCTCAAAACTCCTCTTCAAAGTGCAAACACTTTGTTCTTCTGGGGAGGAGCATGAGGTTCTTCGCAGTTTTCAAACAAAATATCACTGCAGCCATTTTGAGCAGCTCTAAATTGGGCCAAATATATTTGATCTGAGATTAAAGAAATGTTTCATTGTGTTTGCCATTTTTTAATGCTAAATGATAAAACTGCTGTTATGTGGCTCATAAATATTTTATTACACTTTATGTATGCAGTAAGCTTGAGAGGTGTCTTATTTTCATGAATTTATTACAACAATTTAAGTAGTAGTAATAATAAAAATTTGCATTTAAATAATTCATTTCTCCTGGGAATCCCAGTGCCCTGGCACATCAGTCAATGCTGGGCAGCAGCAGCATCACTTTACAGCATCATCTCGACCTTCCAATGTGTTGATTTGGGGTTTGTTTCTAGCCTTCTGTCAATTGCTTGGCTGGTTATTATCAGGCTTCCCATTTGCCTCCAAAAGTCATTTTTCAGGATAAGTAATTAATAATGCAGAATGATATTATATAATAGAAGCCATATGTTTCAAAGTCCTGCCTTCACCAGACCCAGATTAAAGTCACTTCCAATTAAACACTTACTGATACCATCAAATTAAGAATTGTTACTAGGAATTTCAAAGAAGTATTGTTGTCCAGTAACTACTTCTTGTGTTCACTGTGAAGTTTACTTCCTCAGACTAGGGGATTCTGACCACTGTGAAGCTAGAAAGAGAGAGATTGGATATACTATTCATCAAACAAAACCTAGAGGCTAGGCATCTTAAAAAATAGTTTCTAAAGGTCAAATAACCTAGCTAATCATATGTTATTTTCCCCAGATTTTAGAGACAGCTAAAGTTCAAATTTTAAGATTATATTTTATTTATTAAATATAAAACCATTGCTCAAACTCAGCTGCGAATTTCAAAGTCCCAGATCTCAATTGCCTTCATAGTTCATCATCCTTTAAGACTCTCAATTGTTTTTTAAACTTTTAGTTTTGTGCCATTTTTCTTCAGAGGTAACAACTCTTAGCCAAGCTATTGTCTAACATACCAATCGTAGTACAATGTTTAAAGTCTGGGTTCTTCATGAATTTAATATTACAAATACTTGGCCATTTTTAGACTTTAGGAGTTGGATCACAATATGAAAGTTTACAGTCTTTGCTTTAAGATTCTATTTCTGTTCTCTAATCACATTAAACAACATCTGTCCAATGCATGTGTTATTTGATCATCTTGAACAAATTCACCAAAAGAGTCCATTTTAAAAGCAGAAGACACAATTATGTGAATGGCTAAAATCTAAACAACAGATGAGAACAAATGGTAGCCAAGAAGTGGAGCAATAGAAACATTCATTCAATACCAGTGGGACGGCAAAGAGTGGTACAGCCACTTTAGAAGACAGTTTGGCAGTTTCTTACAAACCCAAACATAATCTTAGGTACTCAAATGAGCTTAAAATACATCCATGTAAGAGGAACAAGACCTGCCATTGAGCAGGAACAAGGCCTGCTTCTAAACAGTGCATGAGTAGCTGGGCTTCTGCATGGAGCTGGCCTGAGATCTGCCCAGGCATGCCTGGAGACTGGTGATGCCACCCTGGGTATTGAGACATTAGTAAATGAGGAGGAGCCTGAAAGACCCAGGGGAGGGAAGTTCCTCACCCGACACTCAGGATATCACAGCCGCCCCAAAACTCGCAAGAGACCATCTTGATGCAATCGCAAAAGGTTTATTTCAGGGGGGGGGAAGGGGGGAAAGGGGGGGGCTCAGTGCACTGAGGGTGCCACTCATATCCCACCCAGGGGTAGGAGCCGCGACCACGATTTGGGGGTGAGTAGAGTATTTTAAGGGGGTGGGGGGAAATTACAGGTGGGAAGTACCAGCCCAGCCCATTGTTTACCACAACCCAAGGGGGAGGCGAAATACAGGTGGAATGTACCAGCCCATTAGTTAGTCAGCGGGAAATATCCTACATCTGTTTTTCTCAGGAATGAATCTAATCTTGTTTTGTTATCTACTTTGTGGTCAGCCAGTTCCTGAAACCCTGGGGGCCCAAGGCCCAACTGACCTTCATTCTTGGTTTCACCCTTTTTATGGTCAGCTAAGTTCCTGGGACCTGGCAGCTGGCCTGGCCCTACTGCCGACTTAGGGGGTCTCTTAATAATTTTTATTCCCTTCAGAGCCGAAGTAGCCTGCAGTTCGGGAGCCAGTGGGACTCTGGGCAGAGGTTATAAAGAGGGCATCCTCTTCCTGAAATAAACCTGTCTGCTTTTGCCACTTACTGGACTCTTGGAGTCTGCGTTGTTGACTCCACGCTAAGCTCATCCCTGCCCTCAAGGGTCCTGAGCATGGGACCCAGCAACACATCCATATGAAAATTTACACATGAAGCTGTGCATAGTGGTGCACAGCTTTAATTCCAACATTTGTTGGGCAGAGACAGGAGGATCTCTGAGTTCAGGGCCATCCTGGTATACATAGTAAGTTCCAGGACAGCCAGGGCTACATAGAGAGATAGACTTTGCCTCAAAACCACACCCTGAAGAAAAATTACACATGAACATTTATCCAGTTTTATATGTGTGTATATATATATATATATATATATATATATATATATATATATATACAAATACAGAAAGAAACCAAAATGTTTTTAAGATAGTGAGTGGATAAATAAACTGTGGTGCAGTCACATAAGGAAATATTATTCTGTGATAAAAAGGAAATGTACTATCAATATCCCCCCAAGTATGTGGAATATACATCCAGTGCCATACAACTATAACATATCAAAAGAATCTAGTGTGAAAAATTATATGCCAACAAATGTACAGCATAGATAGATAAATAGTATAGCATAGAAAAAATAAATTCCTAGAAATCCACAACCTACCAAGGCTAAAACAACAAAAAATCTGAACAATGTGTGTGTGTAAGGAGAATGACTCAGCAACAACAGATACCCTTCCAGATGAATTCTCCCAAATTCTAGCTGAGAGGACCAAGGAGGCATGGGTGGGTGGAACAGTGAGCTGCAGGGACTAAGGAGGTGAACAAGAGGAACAGCCAGGTGCCAACACTCTCAGGACTGCCCACCCTTCAGGGAAAGGCTCCTGGACCCAAACAACACATTGATTCAGCCTCGGATTTCTGAATCAACCTGACTTCTGGAGATGAGCTGTTGGGACCAAGGAGACTCGTAGGTGGTTCAGCCAGCCACCAACAACCTCAACACTGCCTGCCATCCTGGGAAGGGCTCCCAGTTTTGAGTGACATACAGAATTGGCCTCCAGTCCACAAACATACACAACTTTCAGAGGTGAACTTCCAGGACCAAGGACCTCAATATCATCATTAGACACCCCAGACACCAATCCCCTGCTGGTGAATCCAACTGAGATGGAACCAGCAGAGGTGAGTTGCAGGCTACTCCTTGGGATCCAGCCTCCCCTTTGGGTTGCTGGAGAGCCCTGCCCAGCAACCCAAAGAGGTCTGCCATTCCCAGGAGCATCCAGCCTCTGGCACAGGGCTCTACCTGCATACCCGAGAGGTCCAGCAAGCAACAGGAACTACCACTCAGCACCAGGGACAACCAGATGGCTAGAGGTCAGTGTAAGAACACAAGCAACAAAACCCAGGGCCATCTGGCACCACAAGAACCTAGCAACCCTACAGCAGCAAGCTCTGGATGCCCTATTATACCCAAAGCACAAGGAAAAGACCTTAGCTCTGATGGTATGAAAATGACAGAGGTCTTAAAAGAAGAAAATAAATCCCTCAAAGAAATGCAGGAAAACACAATAAAATGAAATGAATAAAACTGTTCAAGGCCTGAAAATGGAAATAGAAGCAATAAAGAAAACACAAATCGAGACAATCCAGGAGACGGAAAAACCTAGAAAAGAGAATAGAGACTACAGACATGAGTATCACCAGCAGAATATAAGACATTGAAGAAACAATCTGAGGTGTATGATATGTTAGAGGAAACTGATACATTGTTCAAAGAAAGGGCTAAATCTAAAAATCATCTAACACAAAACACCCAGGAAATTTGGGATACTGTGAAAAGACCAAACCTAAGAATAATAAGAATTGTAGAAGACTCCCAGCTCAAAGGCCCAAAAAATATCTTCAACAAAATCATAAAAAAAAACCTTCCTAACCTAAAGAAAGAGATGCCTATAAATCTACAAGAAGCTTACTGAACTCCATATAGACTGGACCAAAAACAAAAGAAATCCCCCCTGCCAGATTATAATCAAAACACTAAAAGTGCAGAATAAATAAACAATATTAAAAGCCTTAAGGGATAAGGGACAACTAACATATAAAGGCAGACCTATTAGAATTCACTAGACTTCTCAATAGAGACTTTAAAAATCAGAAGGGCCTAGGCAGATGTCATGCAGTCTCTAAGAGAACACAGATGCAAAAACAGAATACTATACCCAGTACAACTTTCAATCACCACAGATGAAGAAAACAAAATAATCCATGACAAAACTAAATTTAAACAACATCTTGGTACAAATCCAGCCCTACAGAAGATACTAGAAGGAAAACTCCAATTTTTCAATTCTCCAATAAAAGACCCACAGACTAACAGAATGGATGGTAAATCAGGACCCATCACTCTGCTGCATACAAGAAACACACCTCTGCAACAAAGATAGATATTACCTCAGAGTAAAGGGCTGGAGAAAGGTTGTCCAAGCAAGAAGCAAGCTGGAGTAGCCATTCTAATATCTAATAAAAAAGACTTTCAACCTAAATTAATCAAAAAGATGAAAAGTATGCTTCATACCCATCAAAGGGAAAATCCACCAAGAGGATATCTCAATTCTGAACATCTATGCCCCAAATACAAAGGCTAGTACCCAAAATATATAAAGAACTCAAAAAATTAAACATCAACAAACCAAATAATCCAATCAAAAAATGGAGTACAGAGCTAAACTGAGAATTCTCAACAGAGGAATCTTTAATGGCTGAGAGGCACCTGAAGAAATGCTCAATATCCTTAGTCATCACAGAAATGCAAGTCAAAATGACTCTGAGATTCCATCTCACACCTGTCAGAATGTCTAAGATAAAAAACTCAAGTGACAGCACATGCTGGCGAGGATTTGAAGAAAGGGGAACACTCTTTCAATGCTGGTGGGAGTGCAAACTTTTAGAGCCATTTTGGAAATCAATATGGTGATATCTCAGAAAATTAGGACTAGTTCTACCTCAAGACTCAGTAATACCACTCCTGGGCATATACACAAAAGAATCTCCACCAATCCACAAGGACATCAGCTCAACTATGTTTGTAGAAGTTTTATTCATAGTAGCCAGAAACTGGAAACAGCCCATATGTCCTTCAAACGAAGAATGGATAAAAAACAAAACAAAACAAAACAAAAAAACTGTGGTACATTTACTCAATGAATACTACTCACTCAGCTGTCAGAAACAAGGAAATCATGCAATTTGCAACCAAATAGATGGAACTAGAAAAGCTCATCCTCAGTGAGCTAACCCAATCCCAGAAAGATACAGTATGTACTCACTTATAACTGGATATTAGCCATATAGTACAGGATTACCATCCTACAATCCAAAGGCCCAAAGGAACAGGAACCTAGCATAAATATCCTTTGAGAGACCTTACCCACCATTGGATTGAAACAGATGCTGAGATATTTAGCCAAATATTAGGTGGAACTCTGGGAGTCATGTATAAGAGAGAGAAGAGGAATAGATGATCTGTGGGGAACAAGAATGCCAAATAAAGACCAACAGAACCAACCAACCTAGGCCCCTAGAGGTCTACAGAGACTGAAACACCAACCCCCCAAAAAAGCATATATAGACTGGACTTAGGCCTCTACACATATATAGATGATAGGCAGTGTAGTCTTCATGCAGAACCTTTAGCAAGTGGAGCTGTGGGGGGGGTCTGTCTCTGACATGGACTCTGTTGCATGTTAGTGGAACACTTTGTCCTAGCTGGGCCATCTTTGTCCTGCCCCAGGGCAAAAGGAAGCTCTTAGCCCCCTTGAGACTGATGAACCAAGGTGGGTTGATATGTGAGGTGCTCCTCTCATCCAAGGAGAAGGAGAGGGGGAGAGGGTGAGTGGGTAGGTCTGGGTGGGGAGGAGGGAGCTGTGATGGGGATGTAACTTGAATTAAAAAAAAAAGAAAAAACCGTATATAGTATTTATATATATATAATAGAAACTGTCTCAAAAAGCTACAATATATATATATATATATTATAAATATAGTTTATGTGTATAAGCATACACACTATATTTATATTATATATTACTATACATAGTATATATATGTGTGTATATATTGTATATATGTAATATATATTATATATATGTATATATGTAATATATAATATATATATATTAGTTTTTGAAAAAAATTCTCTGTGTAGCCTTGGCTTTCCTGGAACTCGCTCTGTAGATCAGAGTGGTCTCAATCTAAGACATCCACCTGCCTCTGCCTCCCAAGTGCTGGGATTAAAGGCATGAGCAACCACTCCCAGTTATTTTGCTATATATTTTTTAAATGAGCAAATGACTGCCCCTAGAGGCATTGCAGAACTACCCCTAGAGGCCTTGCAGATGCGACTGCTATGTCACATGTGCATCAGTAGGTAGCAGAATGGAGAGAGGCTATATCTACATTCAGTGTTCTGACCTATGAAGATCTGAAGGAAGAGTAGCCTAACATTCCTGGCGGGGGGGGGGGGGGGAAGCAAGCTGGATACCAACACCACTGTGGTGCCATGGGGAAGCCTGGTAGTGATGACTACCAGACCAGTACCAGGCAAGCACCAGATGGGTTCCCAGGACAGGAAACAAACCAGAAACTAGAAGAACTCTGCCTGGCCCTGGATGTGGGGGTTGCTGGTGAGCCAGCCCTGAGAGAGTGAGTGTGGGAGAGCCAGCCCTACCTTCTGTCTTCTATTTGGTGGTGGTGGCTAGGGAGAGACCCCTTCCCCTCCCTTTTGCCCTCACCACCATTGGCCGACAGGACATCTGGCCCAGAGAGGCTCATAAGAGCAGGAGAGCTGTCCCTGTCGTTTACATGCTACAACACTCGGGAGAGAAGTCCCTGCACCTTGCCTGGGTAGCACACTACAGCTGGTCCTGGATGTGGGGGTTTTGGGTGAGCCAGTCCTGAGGCAGTGAGTGTGGGAGAGCCAGTCCTGCCTTTTGTCTGCTATGTGTTGGTATTTTCTAGAGAGAGATGCCCTCCCCTCTCTTTTGACCTCACCACCATTGTCTAACAGGAGATCTGGCCCAGATGGGGTCACAAGAGCAGGAGAGCTTTCCCTGCCCTTCACATGCTGCAGCACTTGGGAGAGCAGGCCCTGCACCTTTCCATAGTAGAACTGGCCATGTATTGGGGGTTGCAGGTCCAGAACCAGGGCTTTGAGTTGGCCCACCCCAACATCTACCTCATGGATGAACTGCTGGAGTGCAAGAAGAGGTCAGTTCCACAACCCAGGACTGCAGGATCTTCATGACGCAGGACAGTTATGGCATATCTGAGAGGAGTTCCATTGAGGTTACAGTACTGATGGAGTAGTAGAAACCAGGGACCTCACACCAGACCAAGGAGTCATTATAATGAACATTTGCAAGCAGAATGTGGGGACAAAGGGCAGTATTGTGGGGCGTATTGAGATACACTGCAGCTTCCACAATGAGTTGTTATTTTTTTATGCTGGGACAGACATATTGCAAGGGTGGAGGGTGAGTCTGGGGGGAGAGGGGAGGTGGGAGATGGGAGGGAACAGGGTGCATGAAGTAAAATTTACAAAATAAAAAATTTTTTCAATAAAAAAACCACCACCACCACCAACAACAAAAAACAATAAAAATGAGTAAATGAGTGAATAAATGAATGAAAACCTGGACACTAGGGCAAAACCTATCACCTGAACTGTCATTTATGCCTGCTGGGAGAGGAAAAATCAGTTTTCTCCAGTGGAATGAGTATATCAACCACTCCAGGACAGCCCTCATATTCAGGGGTAGTTGACCAACATATATAATGGACTCCATAGTGTGTGTGTGTGTGTGTGTGTGTGTGTGTGTGTGTGTGTGTGTATGTGTGTGCGTTTTTATTTGGTTACAGTCTGGTGTTTTGTTTTTCTTTTTGGGTGTTTTTTTTTTCTTGGTTGGGGGAGTTGTTGTATTGGGGTTTTGGTTGTTTTTTTTTTTTTAAATACTTTATTTTTTTTTCTTCAAGTTACATCTCAGTAACAAACCCCTCCCTATTCCCCCTTCCTAACCCGCCCTTCCACCCTCTTCCCTCCAGAGGTTTCCCCTTTCAGTCCAACAGCTGGTTCCTTCTCTTATAACAGTAAGTACTATACAAAACAATAGATATAAATATGCCACATTTATGAGAGTAAATTGGCCCAGTATACCTTCCCAATGTTCAGTTTATACCTATTTGGCCCCTGACTTTAACATTCTACTATCTACCCAACTCCATGAGTTTAAAGGTCTATATGTGACTCAACATTCTTACTATCTTGCAACACACTTTTAAGAGTATCTTCTTAGATCTATAACACCCTCTTGATTCCTAAACAGTTCAAAATTTAACTATAGAATCTTGGTTGTTTTTTTTTTAAAGAATTTATTTATTTATTTTTGATGGGGAGAGGATCTGGAAGGACTTGGGAGAGGGGATGAATGTGATCCAAATATATTTAAACCAAAAGTTTTTTTAAATAACAAAAATATATAAAAAGTGAAATGTCTATACTACTCCAAAGTATAGTATTGATTTAAAGGAACTTATACCAAAATTCCAGTAGCAGTTTTTAGAGAAATAGACAAAAGGTTGAAAATGTGTAGGGAACCACAAAATAGTCCTGAGTTCCCCCAAAGAGTCCTCAAAAATAACAAAGCTAGAAGCATCTTATTTGCTGATTTCAAATTATGTTGCAAAGAAACAGTAATACAATTAGCATTGTACTGGTATAAAACAGACATATAGACCACTATCGAAAGCTCAATGGTAAACACATATATATGGTCAACTAATATCTGAAAGGGGCATAAAAACTGGTAGGGAGCTGTAGATGGCTCAGCTCAGTGGTTAAGAGTACTGCCTGAACTTCCAGAGGTCTCAGGTTTGATTTACAACACCCACATGGTAGCCCACAACTTCGTGTAACTCCAGTTCCAGGAGATCTGATGTCTTCTTCTGGCCCCCGTGGGCACCAGGCACATATGTGATGCACTGACATTACACATAAAGTAATAATAATGGTAAATAACAAGGATGAAAATAACGTTTATGTGATGGCAGGCTGTAGTAGAGTGTACACATAGGCCTAGCATTGAGGGGTAAAGGGGAGCAAAGTTCAAGGTCATCCTCAGCTGCCTAAGGACTCCAAGGCCAACCTAGGCTTTATGAGATCATGTTTAAAAACATAAAACAAGAAAGAGATGTGGGAGGGATCCAAGATTGTGCCTACCATAGAGCATTGTATCTGAGTAGTAGGTGAATGAGATTAGTCACTGTGGAGTGAATGTGAGGTCCCCTAGCCAACTGTGAAACACAGTGTCTGAATTCCTGTAGCGAACACTGAGCCTGGTTACCACGTCAAAGAAAGAGCTCACGCCTTTTCCAGGAACACCAGCCTGAGATCAGCCAGCTTAGTCACCTGTCTGGAGAGGAGCATGGACTAGAGCAGATCTAGCCCACAAGCTGATCCAGCCCACGGCTCCAGCCACAGATCAATGATCACTCCTGTCTTCCTGATATCCAGCATGTGGACCTGTACACCCAACAGGGAAAAACAGCCGGACCTCAAGAGCAAAGGTAAGTAAGATTCTCTTTCTGTAGTTCCCAACATGGCGGCACAGTGTGCACTGTATCTGAGTGGCACAGACCTAACCCAATCACAGCAAAGCAATTAGGAGATAAGACTGATTGCAAACAGAGCCAGTGCAGCAACTGTGTGCTCTCCACAAATATTGGGGCTGGTCACTCACCCTAGCACCCAAGTGTTTGAGGCAGTCAGCAACAGGCACACTGAGGCTGGCACCCATCTTGGGTGGAGCTCCCTTCCTGCATGGTCAATCTAGCTGCTGAACCAGAACGACTGTGTCAGTGAGGGGAGGACACAGGCCCAATCACAACTCTACCTGCCTTTCTGAGGAGACCTGCCACCTCTCAGGTCCTCAAAGGATAGTCCCCTCCACACTCCAATCCCCTGTATATTGGTCCAATTGTGTCACAACCAGTTGAGGAGAGTGACAGTCACTCTCTGAGAGCCAGTCTATTACAGGAGCCTACCCACCATCTGGAGGTAGACACTAGGATCTCAGGATCACCCAACCCCCAGGGCAGGGAGTTTTCCTGAACACCAAGGTCAACTGACAAAAGAAACAAGCAGACAACACCAGGGTCAATCAGATGACAAAAGGTCAGCACAAGAACATGGTAAACAACAAAAAAACAACAAAACAAAACAAACAAAAAAGCAATATGATGTCTTCAGAACCTAGCTAAAATGCTACAGAAAACTCTGGACATCCTAATGTTGAACCCGTGAGGGGGCTCCCTGAAATCCTGATGCCCAGAGACCACCAGAGTCCCAGATTCGTTGTAATATACAAGAGGTTTATTTAAGCCGACGCACCGGGGTTCGACAACCTCAGTAGAGGAATGAACAAACCAAAACGGTTTTCAGGCCCTTCTAAGCACACAAGTGGCTACAAAAAAGGTGGGGGCACAAAGGAGTAACTTTTAGCCCGCCAGGCGCCAGGCCAGGCGAGGTGACAGCCCCTGGTAGGGATTAAGGAACAACAGTATATTAAGTTAGTTGATGATGCAAGTGGGGAGTGAAGATGAGGGATCAGAGGGGAGTGAAAGCAAACCAGCCAGCTATGCAAGTTTAGATATTTTCAAGGACCGAGTTCTGTGGAATGTCTCCTGAAGAAGTGAGGTCAGAGTCTCATGAACGAGGAGAAGGCCTGGTATTCATTAATTTTTACACTCTTACACTAACACAATTGAAACAAAGGAAAATGATCTTAATCCTATACTTATATTAATAATAGAAGGCCTAAGGGAGGAAATCAAATACCTCAGAGAGCAACAAAGAAATAGTGCAAAAGAGGTGATGGAAATGAATAAAGCACTTAAAGGAATGGAAGACCTAAAAAGGGAAGTTGAAGCAATAAAGAAAATCCAATCAGAGACATCCAAAGAACTGGAAAACCTTAAGAAAAGAAAAGGAACTACAGACACTAGCATCACCAACAGAATACAAGATACAGAAGAAAGAATTTCAGGCACAGAGGATAAAATTAAAGAAATTGATACATCTGTCAAAGAAAATGTAATATCTAAAACAGTCCTGACACAAACCCTTCAGGAAATCAAGGACACTATGAAAAGATGAAATCTCAGAGTAATAGGAATAGAAGAAAGAAAATATTCCCAGCTTCATGGACCAGAAAATATCATGATAGCACATGCTGGCAAGGATGTGGAGAAAGAGGAACACTCTCCCATTGCTGGTGGGAGTTCAAACTTGTACAACTACTTTGGAAATCAATCTGGAGATATCTTAGAAAATTGGGCATAGTTCTACCTCAAGACCCAGCCAAACCCCTTTTGGGCATATATCTAAAAGATTTGAAATGAAACCACAAGGACATTGCCTCAACAATGTTCATAGCAGCTTTATTTGTAATAGCCAGAAACTGGAAACAACCCAGATGTCCTTCAACTGAAGAATGGATTAAAAAAACTGTGGCACATTTGTACAATGGAATACTACACAGCTATCATAAATGAGGAAATCATGCAATTTGAAACCAATTAGAAAAGCTCATCCTATGTGAACTGACTCAGTCCCAGAAAGATAAACATGGTATGTACTCTCTTATAAATGGATATTAATCATACATCACAGGATAACCATCCTAAAACCCATAGACCCAAATAGATAGGAACCTAGCATATGTATCTTAGGAAAAATTTCACCCACCAGTGAGTCATGGAATCTGTTGCAGGTTAGTGGAACACCTTATGCTAGATGGTGTGCCATATCAAGCCCCAGTATAAGAGGAAGCTCTTGGTCCTCACATGACTGAAGAACTGAGTACGATATGTGAGGGCCCACCTTATCTGAGGAGAAGGAGACTACCAAGTAGAGGAATAATGAGGGATGGAGGGAAGGAAGGAGGGAGGGAGGGAGGAAGGGAGAGTAGGAGGGAGAGAGGAAGGGAGGGAGGGAGGGGCCAGGAAGGGAAGAGGGAGGAAACTAGGTTCTAGAAGTAACTTGAGAAAACAAAATAATATTTTTTAAGAAAAGAGTTAATAAGCTTAAAATATAATAAAAATACAATATAAAATTTTCAAACTATAATTTACCAAAGGTATACTTGCCTTACTGGCATGAAAGGAAAAATGGCCTCAACTTCAGATTGGAATATTAGACTGCAGGTTGACACATAGCTTACACAAACTTTATAGCAGCTTAAAAGGGTTTTTTTGTAGATATAAGGGATATTTTCATGGTTTGCCATTAAAAAGCAGGCAAGAGGTTTAAAATGCTGCAGATAAATTAAAGGTTACTATGGTTCAACCTGGTATTCTAAACCTCCAAGAGTTGAAAAAATTTGGAGCTAAGGTAAAATATATGAAATGCGTGGTGTTAGCTGGTGCCTTTAACTCCATCAGAGGCAGGAAGATCACTATAGAGTTAGTTGTCTTATAAATCCTAGAGTTACAAGGAACAGTGTGGTGATGGTGCCCACCCTTAATCCCATCATTTGAGAAGGATACGCCCTTAATCCCAACACACTAGAGACAGAAATCTGCAGATCTCAGAGTTCAAGTTCAGCCTGACAGAGAGCAAGCTCTAAATAGAGAAAAACTTCAATCCAGGGGTGATGGTGCACATTTTTAATCCCATCAGTTGGGAAGCACATGCCTTTGATCCCAATACTTAGAATGCAGAGACAGGCACATAGGATTTGGAAGGATTTAAGTTTAAAAGCTACTCACAAAAGGCATGCTGAAATTCCAAGTGAATTGTCCTTTAAGATCTCAAAATATATACACTTAAAGATTTGTTTAGTTCCAAAATATCAAAATAATTGCTTTTTTAAATCTCATTTGAAAGATAACACATTTTATATTCTCAAAAAGCCAAATTTGCTCAAGAAAAAATATTACCTCCCCTCCCCAAGAAAGCAGTGTCCCAGAGTTAGGATTAGGGCAGGGCTCTGTTCTTATCTTTCCAGGAGATTTAAAGCATCCATCTAAGGAATCCAGGGACAACTGGACAACTGAAGCCTCAGAATAAAACAGATCACACACCAAAGAAGACAAGTAGCCCAAATGATAGAGCCTCCTAGACTTCATCAATAGCTGTTTCCTCAAAAGTCTACAACCACAACAACTAAAAATCGCTAAGATTGTTCAGCTCCACAGGCTGTTCCAGCCAGAGAACTTCAGTAAAGCCCTGAAGTTCAAATTCTGTCCACAAACTTCTTAGGGCATTATATAGCTGAGCACAAAAGGACTGAACATCAAATGATTCTATTAACATGCTTAACCATTTCTCCACTTTTATTTGGGCCCCAGACAGGTATTCTACATCTCAAATCAGCAGGAAGTTATTTTAAGAGAGTGACATCCCATCTCCAGAAGGTGGGGAGGGTGATTTTTTCCCCCCTTTTGGTCATTTGATGGGTTATAGATACTTATTATTTAGGGGGAGAGATTATAACTGTTAAATGGTCTTGTTAAATAGGTTTTGGAGGTTAGACCCAGGGATTTCTCTCTTTTTCTTTTCTGTATCCTTCTTTCTCTCCTATGTAGGGGTGAAAAGATGAGAAAAAAAGGATACAGACATAATATAGGAATGATAAAGAAAATAGGACAGATTATTGAATATGCTCTTATACCTTTGTATATGATACAAAATTAAGATTATATTTGGTTAAATTGGTATTGGTCTTTGTATATTGATGCAAAATTAAGATTACATTGGGCTACATCAGTATTGGTTTTTTTATATTGACATAAAATTAAGATTATATTTGGCCACACTGGTATTGATTTTTGTATATTGATACAAAATTAAGGTTAACTCTTTTCAAGGTATTGTACCTTGGTAATGCTTAAAAATGAAATGTGAAGTTTTTGCCTTTTGTTAGCAATTGTCATAAACTGTTTAGGATAATTAAGAAATGCAAACTAATAGTCATTCAAGCATGTCATTTTGTTAGGTACTAAGGCAGTCTATCAGTTATTTTCTAAGATAATCAGAAATCAAGTTGCTAAGAGACAAGCAACATTTGCTTATCCAAATATAAGGAGATAGATAGGTAGTCTTCAAAAACCTCAAGAGATCTGCAGAATATGGCATTCAAAGATGTTTTCTTAAGATTTTTTTGATATTGAGACATGTCAGCTCCTGACAGCACCCCCTATTCTACTCCAAGTAGAAGATGAGCATCGAAGAATCTCCAATTGGAGATGGTTGAATTAGTGGCAAGCCTATCTCTTGGCAAGAAAAATCCCTTGCTTCAACTGTAGACAGACTGCTGTCCAAAAGGGACAAAACTTGGAAGCAGATAAGTCGACAGCCTAGCTCTGCCAAGGCAGGGTAGGCAAGTCCTTCATAATTCCTGCTTTACAATCAATGGCTGTCAGAGAAATGGGGCCAAACGACTGAAGATTGATGTTGTAATGTATGAAGAGAAATTGGGAACTGTCCAGGCAGCCACTGGTATGTCATTTCTTAGTTTTGGAAGCTGCTGGCCCTGCACTTCCTGCATAATCAGATATATTTATCCCTCTCAGGTCTCTGAGGTGGTTGAAGACTAGATAGCTAGAGTCTCATAGTTAAATTTTGAGTTGCTTAGGTATTAAGAGGGTGTTTTGGGGGCTGGAGAGATGGCTCAGCGGTTAAGAGCACTGGCTGCTCTTCCAGAGGTCATGAGTTCAATTCCCAGCAACCATATGGTGGCTCACAACCATCCATAATGAAATCTGGTGCCCTCTTCTAGCCTGCAGATATACCTGCAGACAGAACACTGTATACATAATAAATAAATCTTTAAAAAAAAAAAGAGGGTGTTTTGGTTCTAAGAAGATGTTTTTAAAATTGTGATGCAAGTTAGGATGGAAGCTGAGTTGGATATAGAACTTTAAACTCCTAGAGGTGGTTGGATAGTAGAATGTTAAAGTCAGTTGCCAAATACATATGGACTGGACATTGGGGATGCATGCTAAGCTTTACAATTCTCATAATTGTGGCCTAATTATTTCTGTTGTTTTGTGTTGTATTTGTTATTATAAGAGAAAGAGCCATTTGTTGGACTGAAAGGGGGAGCTGTTGGGGGGAAAAAGATATACCTTAAACTTAAAAAAAAAAAGGAAGTGGATAGGGGTGTTAAAGGGGAAGAGGGTGGGACCAGAAGGAGGAGTAGGGAGGGGATTGCGATTGAGATATAACTTGAAGAAATAAAATAAAAATAAATGAATAAAATTAAAATAAATAAATATTAAAAGAAAAAAGAGATGTGGGAGTCAAAAATATTATCACAACCATGGTTTTACATCTATAGTTCCTATTTTGAATTTTATAATCAGAATTCATGTATCTTTGATAAAAAATTGAAATGCAGTAAGATACGATAAATTATGATTTAAATCCTAGCTGGGTTGTACTGAGGGGATGAGGTTTGTTTGGTTTCAACCTTCTCTTTCTTGAAACACAGAGTGAAAGCAGAGATTCTTGGAACTCATGTCAAGGCATCATAATTCAGGGCTCCTCATAAAGTATGCAGTCTCCACGATCACACTGTTGGACTCTATCCAATGGTAAAAGGGAGTGTCCTGTAACAGGTGGTTCTCCTAGAACTACAAAAGCCATTACATGGATCTTTTAACAATTTTAGTTATAAAAGAGCATATGAGTATTGTAGGAAATTTGGCAGAAGCAAATGCAGAATGAGGAATAGTCATGAAAAGAAGAGGGACAAAGGAAACTGGGCAGGAGAAAGAAGGGGAAAGAAGAACACCCTATCAGCTCCTGCTGAGGAAGTGTAATGTCAGCACATAGGTAGCTAGACTTGAAGTGGATGCGTGATATTCTCCTGACAAACTATTGCTACCAGCCTTTTTCTACTTCCTATTTTACAGCTTTCTACAGGAGACAGTGTAGCTAGAGGGAGGGAGTGGTAGAAGTTGTTTACAGGTTCTGGAATTCACATTCTGGCTCAGCTTCTCACTAAGCTGTGTAGCCCTAAGTAGCTCACTCAGTCTGCTATTGCAATTTCCTCTCTATAAAAAAAAAAGATAGATAATAATAGAAAATCACTTATTATAGTGAGTAGCCCAAAGTATAATCTCAGTAAATTTTTTCTGTATAGCTGAATAGTATCTAGGTCTTGTAACTATTGTTCAATGCTGCTCTTGAAGTATAAAAAGCCATGAAAATAAACATGACTGGCTTCCAATAAAATTGTAAACACTGAATTTGAATTGCATGGAATTTTCTCGTATCATTAAATGTTTTTAGGTCTTTTTCAGCCTTTGAAAAACAAAGGTGCCTGGCTAGCTCAGTCGGTAGAGCATGAAAAACAATAGCAAAATACATTAGCTTATAGGCTGTAAAAACAACTGTGGGCTGGGCCTCTGGGCCATAGTCTGCTAACCAGTGTTCTGTATATCCAGTAGGCATTATTATGATGTCTGTAATACCTTTCTGTACATTTTCTGTGTATTTGCGTGTTTGTTTGGGTGTGTGTGCACTGATGTACATGTGATCACATGACAGTGAAGGCCTGACGTGACCTCAGGAATCTTCCCCAAGGATCTTTCATCTTATGTTTTGAGTCAGTCTCTCAATCAAACCCAGAGCTCCATGGCTAAAGAGATGGCTCCCCAGTTAAGAGTGTTTACAGTTCTTAAACAGGACCTATGTTCGGTACCCAGCATCACCTGGCAGTTCATAGCTGCCTATCACTCCAATTGTAGGAGATCAGACGCCCATTAGCCTCTGAGGGAAGGACACCTGCACATGGTGCATAAAGATTCAAGCAAGCATATACACATACACGTAAATAAAAATAATAAATCTTTTAAAATTAGAGGGCAAGGGACTGGAGTGATGGCTCAGCTGGCAAGAGCACCGTCTGCTCTTCCAGTGGTCCGGAGTTCAATTTCCAGCAACGGCATGGTGGATCACAACCATCTATACTGGAATCTGGTGCCCTCTTCTGGCATGCAGGGGTACATGCAGATAGAGCTCTCATATCTATAAAATAAATAAATAAATCTTTAAAAAAAATTAGAGGGCAAACTCAGAGCTCCCCCATATGGCTAGCCTCACTAGATGGCTTGCTCTGGGGATCCCCCATGTCTGCCTTCTGATGGTGGAATTAGACGGGGAACCCTCCCGGGATTTGCCTGGGTTCGGAAGGAATCAGAACTTTGCTCCTCTTGATTTACAGCAAGTGCTTCAATGGTCAGTCAGACTGGTCTAATAAGGGGCTTCCAGGCCAAAGGGAGCCCCATGTCACAAAAGACAAGGCTGACGGTCTCTAGGGAATGACACCTAAAGTTGAACTCTGGCCTTTACATGTCATGGCACATACACTCAGAAGGGAGAGAGGAAGAAGGGAGAGAGAAGGGGGAAAATAGGCATAAGAGGACACAGGGAGGAGAGGGAGAGATTTGAGTTGCTAACTCAGCTTGCAAGTGGAGGAAAGAGGAAAATCTTCCCTATAGTCCAGTCTTCCACTTTGTTTGAGACTTAGTTCTTCTGCTGTGCCACGGGAGCTTCCGAGAAGTCTCCCCTGTTCCCAAGGGAACCCTGGCATAACAGATTCCAGGCTATTGCATCCTGCTTTGAGAAACTGAAAACTCAGGCTGTTGCACTGGTAAGCGTTTTACTACTGAGCCATCTCCTCTTAAAGGTCTTTTTACGTTCAATAAGGCTGGCACCAGGCCAAGCCATGAACACAGAGGCCTTTGGGGAACGCCCCAGAGCCAACTAGAGCAGACACATTGAAACTTGATCTGTACTACTTGACTCTGGAACAGCAGTCTACTAGGGAGACTGCACCAACGTGCACCTCGGGGTACCCTATAAAGCACCTTTACACCGGTAGTCTGTTTTGTTCTCTGATCACACACGATCTCATTCGCAAATAACCGGTGCGAATTCTGTCACACAGTGGACACATGATGGAACACGGATGCCCATTCAACTTTCTTATTTGTCCTATAACCCCCACCTCACCGACTTTTCATTACTGTAATCTTTCTGCATTTCTTACCCAGAACAGTGGTGCAAATACGGACTGGAGCATACGTCTATTTCCCACTTTTCAATTTCTGGTCCCAAATCTAAGTGGCAAATTCAAATGGAGCACAGCCAAGAGAGGTCTGGCCTCACCTCGGGCTTGCGAATTTGATAAGCCCTTAAGGCATCCTCTTTTGAAATCCAGTGGATGTTGGTGGGGGTGGCTGTAGGTGGGGGTCCATGGGGACCACAGTCAGGCTGGGCTGCCAGGTGTCGCGGAGCCGTAGCGCTCTACGAGCCTTGGGCAGCTCTGAGCCGCGCGGGAACAAGGGTCTGCCCCACTCCCCTAAGGTCTTCTGCCGGGGGGCGGTCCGCGTGCGCGCGTCCCCATTCGTGCCCAAACATGGAAGCGCGGGAGCCCGGCGCGCGCACGCGGAGGGCCGGGGCGGCGGGTCCGCGGGGCGCGGGGCTCCGCCCGCGGGGCCACCTCGGGCGGCGCGTGCGCCGTGCGCCCCAGCCGGCCACCGCGATGCCTATTTTAGTCCAAGCAGCCGCGAGAGGGGAGCTGGCCCGGGCCGCGCCGCCTGGGGACCCGCCGCCGCGAGCCCGTCGAGCCGCCGCCGCCCCCCGCCGCCGCCCGCCGCAGTCGGGAACTTTGCGCGCGCCGCCCCGCGCCCTGCCCCGGGGACCCGCCGGGTAAGGACCCCGAGAACCGACTCACGCGGGAAAGTTCGGCCCGGAGCGGCCGAGCAACTTGCTGCGCGCCGCACTCCGCGCCGTCCTTGGAGCCGCCCTTCGCCGGCCCGCGTCCCGATCCCTCGGCCGGATAGCGCCGGGTCGTGGAGCTGCGGACGCGGACACTGTTTCGAGAGGGAGGTGAGCGGGTCCCCGGGGTGGGGGTGCAGTGGGCGGGGAGCCAGGGGTCCTCGCCGCCGGCCCGCGCGCTGGTTCCGAAGCCCTGGAGGAAGGGACAGCCGCCCAACAGAGCCCCCAACTCGCAGCTCTGAAGCAGCAGGAGGTTCGCTGGGATTCCGTGAAAAGAACAAGTCAGTTTCGACTACTCGCGTGGCTTTTCCTCATCGCTGTTCATCCTCATTTTTGTAATTTGGTTAAGGTTTAGTGTTAGCTTCCTTCTTCAGCTATTTAGACCTGCAGATGCCTATTTGAAAGTCAATAGATGGGCACGATTTTACTACAGTGAGCAATTTAAGGAATTAGACGTTGAGAATTTGATGAGAAAGGTAACATTTTGATTTAGTCAAAATTAATCTGACAGTTTACAAATTCACTCACTTATCTAGCCTTCTTCATTAGACTCACCATTCATTCTCTGTATAAGGGCAGTTCAGTGTAGGCCACTTAAACCTGTTAAGTAGTGATTAAGCAAGCCAAAACCCATTAGATTAATCATTGAATATATAAAAAAAAGTAACGACAGGTAAGAAGCATTTAACAGTCAGACGCTTTTGTAAGTGTATCTATATACCTATAGCGGCATCTAATTTGTATATTTTTAATAAAATGTAGCTCATCAAAATATGTTTTACAATAATCTGACATTTAAAACTGGCTATTAGGGTTGGTGAGAAAGCCCAGCCAGTAAAGGTACTAGCCGGCAAGGCTCACAACCTGAGTTGTATCCCCTAGGACTCGCGTAGAGGAAGGGAAGCTTCTCCCGAAAGCTGTCTTCTGACCTGTGCACCCATGGACCCCTGGAGAAATAATAAATACATGCAATCCATTTTAATGGCTATTGATATTTTCTGGCTTTGAGGCAGATTATAGTCATCAGTTTCCTTTGACCAGAAATTTAAGCTTTTAATGTCATTTCTAAGAACCTGAAAGTGAACTACAGCCAAATTAGGGGGCAACACAGGTGAAATATGAAGAGGAATTTGTGTTGATTAAGTTAGTACATAACTCTGCTTTGGAGCATCAAAACCCGGAGGAGTTTTTAAGATCATGTAGTTCAACTGTCTCTAGTCCAAGGAACACAAAACAGACTAAGGATAGAAGCAACATTCGCTGGTTTACGTGGCTCTCTGTTGGCTTGTGGTATAGAAGGCCGACCCAACCTCAGCAAAGCATGAGTGAAAAATGGTTTTTACAGACGTATTATGTTTCAGTCTTATCTCATTAGGCTGTTACCCAGTGACGAAGAGCTCTACAGAGGAAGTTTACATATCAGTGTGGATCATCCCTGCCTCCTACAGGACCCTGGGTAGGGATGACACTCATACTCACTCAGGTTCCTGGAACCAACCCCTAATCCTCCGTTGCTATAGGCTCAAATTTTTAGTAAGACTCTTGGAAAGTTCAATTCTCATTTTTTTCTTTTTGCAGAAAATAAATATTTAAGTCAACTGTTATTATTTATGAACTGTGTGGGGTGGGTATGTAGCTCAGTAATAGAGTGCTCCCTTATCATATTTAAAGCCCTGACTGATGCTCAACACCACAAAACAAACGTCACAAAATAAACTTGAACTCACTCCCTTCATTCTTATTTATAAATTTGTTTGTCATCTTAAGATATACAGAGTTCATCCACATATATTTACTTGTCTAATGTCCAAACTATACCTATTATTATACCACTTAAAAATCTTTATTATGTTAAAAATGTGAATCTTTATTTTGAAAGATGTATATATTTCTGCATTAAATTTAAAGATTTTGGGGTCTTCCTTTGACTTTAAAAAATAAAGTAGATTAACTCATGTCTTCTGTAAACCTACATAGTTTTTTTTTTTAATCAAGGATGATTTTTGTGTAATAAATAATGAAGGTTTTTTTTGTGTGCATGTGGGACAGAGATGAAAAATGACTACTAATAGACAGGATGGAGTGTTACTTTGTGTTAAGTTTTATAAAATATGTGCAAAATGTATATTACTGTTGAATGCATTTGCTACAGAGCTTAATATTAAATAGCCAAATGTATATTCACGAACCTTCCTACATGTAAGTCATACATATACTACTTTTTAATTTGTGAGATGCTACCAACTAGAATTATTTGATGAATGAAAACAGAGACTTAAGTTGGAGAGTAAAAGAAAATTTAAATGCTATTTAAAGTTTTTATTTGTGTGTGTATGCTAGTAAGGTATATAATTATGTATTAGCTAAACATATTTTGGTAGATTTGTGACAATGATTTAACATTGGCATAAAATAGAGCCATCTATATATTTTAAGCTTTTAAGTAATTAATATGAAGGTATTAATTTTTGTTTTTTTTTTGTTTTTTTTGTTTTTTTTTTTGGTTTTGGTTTTTCGAGACAGGGTTTCTCTGAATATCTCTGGCTGTCCTGGACTCGCTTTGTAGACCAGGCTGGCCTCGAACTCACAAAGATCCGCCTGCCTCTGCCTCCCAAGTGCTGGGATTAAAGGCGTGCGCCACCACCGCCCGGCTGAAGGTATTAATTTTTAAAGAATTCAGAAAACCAGTTTTTTTTTTTTTTTACGATTTTTTTCCTGTGCTTGGATTTAGTCTCCAGTATAAATAGTTTGAAGACTCTACTAAACAGTTTTGAATGCTGTGACCCATTAATGTTGGTGTTTGTCTCTTATACTCGCTGATTCTCAACCTTTTCAAGTATATGTGTATTCGTTTCTGAATGAATGTGTGTGCATACGTCGGAATAGTGGTGCACTCTCTGAGATGTTTCATTTCATCATGAGGCAAATGGGGGATCATTATGACAGATAAGAAAAGGACATGCTTACTTTGTGACAGGACTGGAAGTTGAACCTATGTATTTGATAAGTACTGTAAAACTCTGTCTACCAGCATGCAATTCATAAAAATAATTTTGGCATATTACCTGTCAAAGGCATAAAAGATGAAGTCCTCATTTATGACTGTCTGTGTATTTGTCGTTACAGGACTTTCAACATGAACTTTACGGAGTCCAGGCCACTGGCAGAATCAACTGTCATAGGTTTTACCTCACAGTTAGAAAGTATCACACCTGTGCCTTCCAATGAGACCACTTGTGAAAACTGGAGAGAGATCCATCATCTGGTTTTTCATGTAGCAAACATTTGTTTTGCAGTTGGTTTGATGATTCCAACCACTCTTCACCTCCATATGATACTGCTTAGAGTGATGCTCTCTATAGGTGAGACACCCTAAGTTTGGAATATCTTTTGTGCAACTGGTATCAGATGGATTTTTGTATTGGGGCCTTAGAGTATCCTTATCAGGTGTATAGCATACAAGAAATGCAAGTCTTTGTTATCCGGTCAGCAGTCTGTCCACTAACTTAAAATGTAGGTCACATGGCCAGTGTCTCCCTTTCTTACTGTATGTAAGCTGTGTATGCTTTTCTGAATTGTTCAGATTCTACATGTCAGAAAATCTATTCATGCGCAAGTATGTGGATGTTGGAGCCAGAATGACTCCAGTATGTGGATGTTGGAGCCAGAATGACTCCAGTTCTAATTCCACTGCTTGCTAACTGTGTAACTTGAGCAAATGATTTTAATTTTCTGCCACTCTAGTGTCCCCTTGTGTCAAAGAAGGGTAAAAATAAAACCACCTGTTATGGTTATTGTGAGAATTAAGTGGATGTACGTTAGGATAGTGCCTGGCACAGAGGAAGCTGGGTTATCTCAATCATTATGATTTGAAGACTACTTGCTATAGCAAGTGAATTGATTTTGGGATTTCTGGGGCTATGTGACTTTCACTAAGGTAGGGATTACACGAGCATGTTGGCCAGAGGAGAACCCTTAATCCAAATTATAAATATTAAGACAAGACGTCTGGAGGTAAAGGGTACCAGAAAGCAGTTATGTAGCCGATACCTTCATCCATAAATAAGGAAACTGAAGCCCAGGAAGTAAAGGCATCATATTTATTCAGTATTCAATGTATAATAAAGTCCACATTGCATTTAATGTGAAGAACTAGCTTTCAAGTGCATATGAATCTAGGAATCTATGTCTTAGTGATCATTTTCAGCTAAACACATAGAAATTAGAAAATAAAGATATTTATGCAAGGCAAGAGAATTGATGAGAAAAATACAGAAAGAGGCCAGTTGATAGGTGGATCGCCATGTGAAAATTCAGGTTATAAAAAGTTTCAGTAAAATGTTTGCCCTTGGGCTGGGAGTGGCACTTGTTGGTATAGCACTCACCTAGTTTACATGAATCCCTGTGGTTGATCCCCAGAACCTCATAAACTAGTCATAGTAGAGCATGCCAGCACTCAGGAGGTAGGATTAGTTCGATGATAACCTCAGCCACACTGTGGGCTCAAAGCTAGCTTGAGACTCAAGGATAACTACATGAGACCTTGGCTCAAAACACCAAAGTAAATAGAATATTTGAGTTCACCACTAATCATGAAAATATAAAATAAAATATAGTACATAATTTGTTATCAAATAATGAGGTTTAAAAAAATTGGGGTGGGATTGGGTCGGTCTCTATAGACCAAGTTGACCTTAAACTCACAAAAAGATCCATCTGCCTCTGTCTCCTGAGTACTGGGTTTAAAGGTATGTGCCACTGTGCCTAGATAGGAATTTCAAATTTTATAATATTGACAACTCAATACTGGTGTTCCCAACTAGCAGGTTTGTAAGTTTGTAGAAACCTTTTGGAAAACATTTCTTTAGTGTTATCTGAAGTCATGACATTTATTCCCTTGCTTCACCTTAAGCTTCACTTAAGTAAACAATCATAAATGGGGAATTCTAGTCTATATAACATAGCTTTTGTTACTTACCCAAAATTATACCCTCAAATAAGTGTGATCGTGTTTGCCTTTAATCTCAGTGTATAGAAGGCTAAAGCAGAAAGATTTAGACTTCAGGATAGACTGATCTACAAAGGGGGACACTTTTTTGTCTCAAAAATCTGAAAATCTAGGGCTATGGATCTAACATAGTTAATAGAGTACTATTTGCAATCCCCACACTCCAGGTGAGATCCTGAAGAATGGAATACAGTGAAGTAACAATGAAAGCCAAAGATATCATGTGTGTTGTGTGTGTGTGTGTGGTGTTTATGTATGTATGTGTTGTGTGTTTTGTGTGTGTGTGTGCTGTGTGTATATGTTGTATGTGTGTGTATGCTGTGTTGTGTTTGTGTGTGGGGTATTATGTTGTGTGGGGTGTGTATGTGTGGTGTGTGTATGTGTGGTGTGTGTGTGCTGTGCTTTGTGTGTGTGAAGTGTGTATGTGTTGTGTTACCTGTGTATATATATGTATGTTTGTATGCTGTGTTTTGTGTGTGTGTGTGGTGTATTGTGGGGTGTGTTGTATGTGGGAGGCATGTTGTATGTGTGGGGTGTGTGTATGTGTGTGTTCTAAATCTGGAGTATTACCTATCAGGAGGCAGGTGGTTGAATGAGTTACATTTAAGCCTATTGTAGTTATTCTAAAGCCCTTAACAAGAACTTTAATAAGCTGGGAAAATCATTGCCTTAAGTGTAAGTTTTAAATTTGTACACACAGTAGGTTTATTTCAGGTGAAACTGTATGAAAATCATAAGACAGTATTAAATCTCAACTGTGGTTTTCTTTAGCTGGTAAATTATGGAGGGTTTTTTTTCCACTTTAAAATGTATTTTTATCTACTGTGCCCAGACACAATGGCACATACCTTAATTCCAGCACTCAGGAGGCAGAGGCAGGTGGATTTCTATGAGTTCAAAGACAGTCTTGTCTACACAGTGAGTTCCAGGACAGCCAGAACTACATTGTGAGACCCTGTTTCTAAAAAAAAACAAAAGAAATTTTCTACAGAAATAGAAAAGCATGTGTTTTTTGTTTGTGATCTATTTTTAGTAATAAAACTAGAATGAATATGTGATTTTCAGCTTAAGTATTTCTAAAATATGTTTGATTTCTAGTCAGAGGAAGATGATATTAAGCTGTTTGCTGAGTCTATTTCATCTAACGTGCTGACTCTGTCCCTCAACAGGATGTACCCTTTACGTGGTCTGGGCCACTCTGTACCGATGTGCCTTGGACATGATGATCTGGAACTCTGTATTTTTGGGTATCAATATTTTGCATCTTTCGTATCTTTTGTGCAAGAAAAGACCGGTAATTACTAAAATTTTTTTTAATAAGAAAGCGACTTTACATATATATGAAAGCTTTGTAAAAGTACTTCACTCAGACTTGCCCTGGACACCCACCAGCCTTAGACCCGCTCGCACATTCTGATTATTGAGCTTCCTGTGAAAATGCCTGAGAGGAAAACGTTTGAAATCTGTGAAATTCATTTCACTAATGAATTTTCAAAACTTTGACTCACCAGAGCATGAAAAACATAACTAATACCATCTTTTTTTAGGGATATTATGTGACTGTTTCCTGGTCTGTTGATGCTCACATATCATTTGGGAATATCTTTACTTAATTATAAAATTACTGATCATACTAATGATTTACAAATGGTTCATTCTGTTTCTTAATGTAATGGTTATTATCTTTCTTGAGCCCAAAATATTCTTGTAAAGAAATCAGAACTTTTGGTGGATGTTTATCAGAATACCCAGCTTACCTTTTTATTTTCAACTCTGACTTTTCTTACTATGTTTCCTTAGTAATAGAGAAGCCTGAGGGCAGCGGCACACACATGTGTGATCCCAGCACTTACTGGAGTGACAATTCAAGTCAGCCTGGTTTACAACAGTGTGTTTGAAGTCAGTCAGCCTGGAGCTGTGAATGGGGTCCCATCTTTAAAAGAAAGGACGGAAGGAAGGAGAAAAGAAAACAACAATGAAAAAAATCAAACCTACAACAAAACATAACCTCCAAAAACAAACACACAAACAAAACAAGGTAGAAAGCAACTGGGTTCCCAAAAATTACATCATACATGGTCACTGAGTGTCCTAAGCAGAAGCATTCAGTGACCTAAGACTGTAATTCTTGTCCTTATCTCTATATTTAATGTAGAAAGCTCTTAGAAAATAAGACATTTCACACAGAAGTACAGATGATGTGTACTGTGGGCACTCCACAACTCCATAACCACCTCACACACATCAGCTCACTCGGGCTGCTTTATCTTACTGGCCGGTTTGTTCCTGGACTGGGCTGTGGAAGGGATGATCTGAAGATGTTTGTGATGTAGAACAGCAATGGGCTTCTCTTCTCACCCAGATAATCTGCTGCCTGGCATGACATCACTGGTTTTATCCCATTATCTTACTCATTTCAGGGTCTCTGCTAAATAAAGCAGCGGGCTCTTTGGACTACGCATTCTCGTGGCAGGGGAGGCTGTGCAGTAGGTCAGAAAAACACCTGATGTCTCATAAAACATCTGCTGGGGGGCTGGAGGTGACTCAGTGGTTAAGAGCACTAGCTGCTGTTGCACAGGACCTGGGTTTATTTCCCAGCACTGTATGGGAGCTCACAACCATCTGTGACTCCAGGTCCAGGAGATCCAATGCCCTCTTCTGGTCTCTATGGGCACTGTATATACATAACACATACCTAATAGGTATACACACAAAATTAAAAAATAAACAAAAAGTTTTTTAAGACGTCTGCTCAGAAGAAATGTTTCACTGATGCTCATATTTCATTGGCCAAAGCCTGCTAATGGGGGTAGGGTAGGGTATTTCTCTTCTGGGACAGCAGACAATTGTGAGACAATAATGTCTTCCAGCACAATAGCTATTGTAGCCCTGTGTGCACTGATGGTTCTTCTCAGAGACACTTTTGACAAACAGATGCTTCTAACGAAGAGAATTCAGACAACCTCATGAAGAAACTTAATAGAGCTGAGGTATAAAAGAAGGGCAGGACATGGATACGTGTTACTTGACTGTAACAGGTCCTGTGTTAATCACTGTGATGAAGTAGACATTGTGTGGGCTGGAAGTGGGATGGATTTGTGAAGAAATCATGTTAAATGCTCGCTACTGGAGCTGTGGCATAAAGGATGTAGACACTATAGTAATAAGAATAACAGTTCTTGGATATCAGAACCTTTTCTGGAAACCCAAATTTAAAGTTCCTAAGTTCCTCATATGATCGAAGCACCAGGTAGATCATCTAGCATCTGGGCTGTTTCGTTTTATTTTTGTTTTTCTCAGACTATCACTTGAATAAATACATAAGGTTCTTCATCCAAATGAAACAGTGGGACAGACTAGAGCGCTGTCATATGGGAACAGCTTTTTGCTTTGGGTCTGACAGTTGCGTCGTGTGTCTGTCAGACCCTTCCCTGAGACCGAGTACATTCACAGTGCAGTATGCTTTCCACGCACCCAGTTATTGTGGCTTCCAGACACTACTGTATGCAGACATGGGGCACGACCTGGTCCTAAGGGAATGTGACAAGACAGTACCCTGTTCTACTCATCTGGTAGCCAGCCTTTGCTGGCTTAGTTCTCTCTACCCTACTCCTTCACTTTGCTTGTCAATATGGAAATGTGAGGCAGTGAGTGTTGGCTTTCCTACACTGATGCATTAAATAATCACGTGGAGAAAAATGCTCATGCACTGTTTTGTAAATTTGTTCTTACATTAATTCTTACTTCCTCACTGTGATAATTAAAAAGTTAAGGTAATTTCATCCTTTGACACAAACTGCTATGCACTGCTGCTAAGGTTAGGAAAGTGCATGATTTGACAAAATCCAAAAACTCCACAAAATTGCTTCATGATCAGTAGAAAGAAGTGTGTCCAGTAGTCATCTTGGTCTCCTCCAGGGTCTTCAGCTTGACTTTAGGCTTCAAGGTACCTTTTAAGCAAATAGCGTATAAATTTGCACCATTACTAACCTTCCAGGACCCCACTGACCATGTACAGCAAGCCACTGGTGTATATCATAGGTTTGTTCACTCTTAAATCCATATTCTTCCCTCAAGAGTCGGTGTTCCAGGGACTGCTTTAGTGCAGGACATTGGCATTACTGTCTTTCAGGTGAAGATAGAAAAGGAGCTGGGCGGAGTCTACCACCGATTGTTTGAACCACTCCGAGTCCCTCCTGATTTGTTCAGAAGGTTAACTGGACAGTTTTGTATGATCCAGACCTTGAAAAAGGGTCAGACTTATGCCACAGAGGATAAAACCTCAGTTGATGATCGTCTTAGTATTCTCCTAAAGGGAAGGTAAGTGTATGTGGAAATAGGAATTCTTGGGTTGCCTTTTATAGTCTCTGGGAAGAAGATGCATACAAGGAAATGTTGACAGCTCATGGAGGAAGCAGGGACTCTGTGTTGGTGAAGGTCAATTTTGCAACTGAAATTTGGGCTGCTGGAGTGTGTGTGCCACAGCTAGGTAGACACCAGGCCCTTATTGATTTTATTGATACCAAATTGATCTTATTGAATCTCATTGATACCAAAATTTTCTACAGTGACTATTTTTTAACCACATTGATTTTTTGCTTGAAGTTAATGAGTCAAAATAGAAATGTGTTTAAACTAAATTCAGAAAGCTCATGCATGTTGCAAAGGTGATATGTTTAATTTTTGAATATCACAATATATATGGATCATCTGAGTGCAGAGACACCATTGTTGAATGGGTGTAATTATTACTATGTTCATTTGGTGGTGGTTTTAGATGAGGTCTCAAGACTCCTGGGCTCAAATGACTCTTGCTTCAGTCTCCTGAGTATCTGTGGATGTGTGACACTGTGTCCATCTTGATACATAGTTATTAATGCCGTCCCTAGCCTCTCAAAAGTCTGTGGTGCACAGATTATATAGTCACTGCAAATGTAAGAGTGACAGTAATGTAAATCGTGATCTGGACTAGTGATGGATGCTGTTTGTTTCATTTTAAAAAATTTGTGCTTCTGAAAGTGCTTTCAATTGTGTCTATTGTGGAATCTTTAAAACTAGTGCAGATACATTACCATAATATTTGGTGATATAAAGATTTACTTTGGTTTTTTTTTTTTTTCTGAAATGCTATATGCTAACATTTCGACTTCTGTTACCAGAATGAAGGTCTCCTATCGAGGACATTTTCTGCATAACATATACCCATGTGCCTTTATAGACTCTCCCGAATTCAGATCAACACAGATGCACAAAGGGGAAAAATTCCAGGTATGATTTGGCTTTGAAGAAGGTTGAAACTATCTCAGTATCTCATTCCAATCAAGTGAAACGGGGAAAGTGACCATGATTTCTTTTTAGAGTGGAGATAGACACATTGGTATATATAGTACAATGCCATTAAAAACGACAAAAAGACCTTTCAACAGTGTTTGTAGATGTGCAACTGGAGGTCTGCAAAGCTGTGTTCTAGCCTAGCTATTGTTCTTCACACTTATTTCTGGGATGTGACTTTGCTTACTATTTTTTTTTTTTTTCAGAAAATTTTGGTCATTCTGTAATGTTTCCATTAAACTAAAATTTATTGTTTTGGGGTCTGGTTACGACTGGTGTCTTTCAGAAGACCATGGGTTCCTTTTCCAGCACCCACATGGTGGCTCAAACGAGCTGTGACTTTAGTCCCCAGGACCTGACGCCCTCTTCTGGCCTCTGCAGGGATTACATGCACTTGATGCACAGCCAGACATTCAGGCCAATGAGAATTCACATAAAATAAAAAGAAATACAGTTTTTTTTTAGTCAGTTTTTATTATGAGAAAAATTATATCACTTGTAGATAATTCATGTTTCTCAACAAACCATTGATTACATTTATTAGGGAAAACAGGAAACTGGCTTTACTCCAGAGAATGTGCCATAAAAATAAATCTCTAATTTCATCATTCTTTTGTAGTTAATGACTGTGTTTAAAGGCAAAGATGAAATTCGGCAGTTCAAATGCTAGCTATTCAATTTAATTCTTTTTATTTTTAAAAAAATTGGTCCATTTTTTAGCAGCTGGTTCTTGTTATTTCTAAAAGTCCCAACGCCTCCTATTGTATTTGTTTTTCTTAGGAAAATAGCCATGAACATAAGTCTCTGGATAAATAGCAGTAAGGAAATATTCTGCGTGCATGGGGTGCTTTAGCGTAGAGTAGAAAATAGAATTGAAGAGAATGTCATCACCCGAAGAAAGAGGATGTGTTGGTGTCCCTTGCTGGGGAAATCTTTTTTTTTTTTTTTTTTTTTTTTTTTGGTTTTTCGAGACAAGGTTTCTCTGTGTAGCCCTGGCTGTCCTGGACTCACTTTATAGACCAGGCTGGCCTTGAACTCACAAAGATCCACCTGCCTCTGCCTCCCAAGTGCTGGGATTAAAGGCGTGCACCACCACCGCCCGGCAGCTGGGGAAATCTTACACACTCACTTTGAAGCTATCAACTCAGGATGCCATAAAGTGGACATAAAGGGAAAGGGCAGGTTTGTTTATTTCACTCGAGTTTCAGCTGTGTCTTGCTCCCACTCCTCTTGTGTAAATGACCAGGTTAGTTATGCAATTTTTTGGGGTTGAGCACATTTGCTAGAAGTACTAGTTTAAGCTCATCGACTGTGGGAGTTTGAACGAGAGTGGTCCCCACAGATTCATATGTTTGAATGCTTGGTCCCTAGTTAATGGGACTGTTTGGGAAGGATTAGGAGGTGTGGCCTTACTAGAGAAAGTGTGTCACTAGGAGTTGGCTTTGAGGTTCCAAAAGCTCAGGCCAGGTCCAGTCTCTCTCTCTCTCTCTGCCTGCTGCCTGTGGATCAAGGTGTAAACGTCTTAGCTACTGCTCCAGTGCCATGTTTGTCTGCCTTCTGCCATGATGATAATGGACTAAGCAAGCTCCAATTAAAAGCTTTCTGGAATAGGAGCTACCTGTGATCTCCTCACAGTGATGGAACAATAACAAAGACACTGACTGATGTAATTCAACTCCTATGCTGGTTACACTTGATATATAGGAAGAGAAAGCTAGCGCTGTGTCCTACCTGCTCTGTTTTTTTGTTACTAGGGGGAGTCCTCTGTCCCATGTTTGCTCTTGTTTGAGCAGTGTGTTAAACCACCACAGTCAATGAACCAGGAGAGGGCCACTTCTCTTTCCTCTGAACTTCTTACCGTTGCTTCTTCCTCCTCTGTCTGTAATGCACTTTCTTCCAGTGTGGTAGCTGGTAGTTTTATGTAATAACTCAGTCTCTTATTATCCTGAAGAGACCAGGGTTTAGTTTCGGGTGGAAACTAAACCTTTGTTCGAGAAGCAAGTGATTGGTGAAAAAACCAAGTGTACAAATATGTTTTTTCTTTCCACTGGATTCCAAGTTATATTTATAATTAAGCTAACAAAAAAGTTACCACCCCTACAAACAGGGTGGTTTTTTTGTTTTGTTTTGGGGACTGTGTTTTAGTAATTGAGAATTGTTCTTAACTAATGTGAAGATTCCAAGAATATGATAAAAACTGAGGTACCATAGCTAGATGAAGGACATGGATTCATCCTTGCTAATTCCTGCCTATAGTGACAATTTTGAAATTTTGGTTTCTTTTAAAAACACAGAAATATTATAGAATATGTTTTAGTTTTAATCCCAGGTGTGGGGATATGGGTCTGCTTCGAAGCAGCTGACTATGATTTGCCTTGTGCTCTAGGAGATGTGTGATTTTGTCTCCTGCAGATAGTTTCTGTGATTTTGTGACATTTGGAATCCTGGGGACTTTTCAGAGTGTATATAAATGCTAGGGCCCCAAGAGATGTGGTGGGTTGTTGGTTGGCTGGTTGTTGGTTCCTGTTGGTCACTGTTGGTTAAGTGCACAAAGAAGAAACAAGAAGAATAAATTAAATATCCTGATATTGAAGATCAAACTTGCCCCAAGGAACTTAAAGCCCTTAATCAGCAGGAAGTAGTCTAACACTAGTGTCACCCCTTTCTGACCCCTGACTTTATTCAGGAATATCTCTCCTTTTCTCTCTATCTAGTGTTAAGGGGTTGGAAGGGTGTAGAAAGGGTGAATTGTGGAAGAAAGAAGAATCCATAAAGTAGCAAGTGCTGCCTACACCTGTCATGTTTCCTTGGCACAGGGTGTGATATTTTGTGATTGCCAGTGGCCAAAAGCTACACTACCATCAGGTCTGCCTATAACAGAGCTGGCTCCATGAGAATAAACACAGGGAGTTGACTGTTTACAAAACACTTCTGTTGTCAGATACTTGAATGAAAAGCAGTTGTTACATAGTATTCTTGTTATACTTCTCTCTGTATGACAGTGCTGTGCATTTGGATATTCTGAAGTGTATTCTGGTCCTTCCTTAGTGGGCATTCTGCTAAGGACTTAACATCCATTGGATTACTTTGTTTGAGACAGAGTTTTAGGTATCCATACTGGCCTTGAACTCTCTCTGTTGTCAAGGATCTCCATGAACTTTGGGTTTCCTGCCACTGTTTCTTTGGTGCCAGGAATATAGGTATGTGCCACTACACTCAGTGTATGCAGTTCTGGGCATTAAATCCAGAGCTTCATGCATGATCGTCTCAGCTACACTCTCAACTCTTATTTATTTATTTTTTTTTTTGGTTTGTTTGTTTGTTTTTGTTGACATGAGATCTCACTAGGTAGCCCAAGCTGGCCTTGAACTCACTGTATAGTCCAGGTTGTCCTCCAACCAATGATAGTCTTCTTACCTCTCATACCACCACTATAGGCTGTTACTTCGTTAAATTTATTCTATGCTGAGGCGACCAATAGACTATACAAATAGGGAGAAAAAGAATACTGCAAGACAGCATAGATTGTCACTTGGTAAATACTGTAGTAATTCTAATGCTACAGGCAGACTGATGATACTAACAATGTGGGTTCTGAAGATCATTGCCCTTCGTGCTTGCTGTTGTTGGACTTGAAGATCAGGCTCCACTTATAGCTGTGGACAGGGTCTTCAGTAGAACTGTAGAAGTAGTGTTTTGTGTTTGTGTTTCTTTTTCTTCATGCAGTTGTTGTGTGTCAAGTGAGCATTTCTGATAAACATTTTTCTGTTGATTCCATCTAAGGCTCCTGCTCTCCCATAGTCAGTCACATGCTGCAAAATCTGAAAATCAATTCTGTTAACATTGAGGGAGAGGTCTTAGAAACGCATCCTGGCCCCTCTTGGATCTTTTTATTTTTAGAAAAATGTGTGCATGTATGTGTCTATGTGTGCATATGCACATGTGAGTGCCCATGGAAGCCAGAGAAGGACATCAGATTCCCCAGAACTGAAGTCACAGATGTGAGTAATAGGAACTGAACTCAAATCCTTTAGAAGAGCAACAAGCTTGATCTCTCTCTCTCCCTCTCTGTTTTATTTATTCTTCTCTCATATATTACATCCCTGCTGCAGTTTTCCCTCCCTCCTCTTCCCCTCTCCCCCAGACCCACTCCTGCTCCAATTACCGTTCAGAAAAGGGCAGGCCCCTCCAGATATATACCAAGCACAACATAACAATTTACAATAAAACTAGGTACAAACCCTTATATCAAAGCTGGACGAGGCATCTCAATAGGAGGAAAGGGGTCTCAAGAGCAGACAAAAGAATCAGAGACACCCTGACTCCCACGGTTAGGAATCTCACAAGACCACCAAGCTACACAACCATATACAGAGGACCTAGCTCAGATCCATATAGGGTCCATGATTATTGGCACAATTTCTGTGAGAACCTATAAGCCCTGCTTAGTTGATTCTGTGGGCTATGTTCTTGTGTCCTCGACTCCTCTGGTTCTTACTATTTTTTCTTCTGGGGGGTTCCTCAAGATCCCCCTACTGTTTGGCTGTGCGTCTCTTTATCTGCTCCCATCAGTGGCTGGATGACACGTCTCTGATGATAATTAGGCTAGGTACTGATCTATGAATATAGCAGAGTATCATTAGGAATCATTTCATTGTTTCTCTCTTTCTTTTGTTTCTTTATTTTCCCTTCCTTCCTTCCTTCCTTCCTTCCTTCCTTCCTTCCTTCCTTCCT